>WURS02013967.1:0-12240 GCA_011762765.2 Rhinocypha anisoptera | reverse complement strand
ATACTACTTTCCGCTTCTAGATTTCCGACTATTTGTCTCCCAGGGCTTGAATAAATGATTGAACACAAAACATTTTATAACCTATTACTTTAATATGCTTCCTGATTGTCTGAAATATAGGAGTCTATAAGGAGTGTTGGTTTAGTAAAGACTATTAGAAGGGGCATTAGGAAGAGGTAGGTTAAGAATGAGGAACATGTGATAAGAACCCTAAAATCAGAAACTACAAAGGTGTAAAGAGATTGGCAGGTAAGAAACTAGCATGGAGAGCTAATACAAACCTATCTTTAGATTGAAAACTTAGCAAAAAAAAGTCTTCGACTCTATAGTCACTTTTGATAAGAGAAAAAAGGCCAATGAAAAATTATAAGCCTGGATTTATCAAATCTGGCATAATCCAAATCCAGTGTTCTGAGGTGGAATAAATAATGAAGATAAAATGGGAACTATGTACACTAAAGGAAACAGAACCAAGAATGGTTTTAACAGGCAATTGAGGAGGAATGGAAAATAATACAACATCATTTATTGAAGAAAGATGGTAGTTCCTAAAAAGGGGAATAAAAAAGCGGCACAAGAAACTAAAGGTCAAAGAAGATATCTAAAAGTAAGCCATGGATCATAAACATGTTACATACAAAGACTTACAGAAGAGAGACTAAAGTGCAATTCAAGAACTGATTTACAGAGAAGCATACAAAAAATAAGAAGTGAAATCAGCCATAAAGCAAGGAAAGCTAGGGAAGAATGGTTGAAGAATCCTGAGGAGAAGTACAACACAACCTTATTCAAGTTGAAACAGCAGCATACAGATGTGACCGTGACAAGGGACTTCAATGAAGGAAGAGCAAACAAATGCTATCAGAGATGCCAAAGAGAAATTTTGATCAAAGACAGAGAAAAGGCAATTAGGAAAGAATGTTTAAAGATAACAGAATTATTCTAGGGTCTCCAACCGGGTAAGTTTGGAATAAGGCTCTGACATGTCAACAGCCAACTCAGCCATCATCATCAGGGTAACACCTACATCTCCTCTACAGGGAGGATACACAGTTACCCAGGTGACGATGACTGAATCGGCTGTTGAAATGTCGGATCCTTATTCCACACTTACCCGGTTGGAGACCAGAGAAGAATTCCATTACAAAATATGTCGGCAAAACACAATATTTTTTTGTTTAAAAATGCTATAAGAAGAAAAAAAAATGATCTGTTCAAAAAGTATCGCAAATTTTTTTTTTCTTCGATTGCAGGGGCGTGGTGCATCATGAGTTCTTGCCACACGGTCGTACAGTCAATAAGGAATATCTCCTGCAAGTTATGCGCAATTTGCATGAAGCAATCTGCCAGAAATTCCTGGATTTGTGGAAGAACAAAAATTGGCTTTTGCACCATGACAACGCCCCTGCTCACACACATCGTTGCTTGTGCTTGAATTATTGGCCAAAAACAACACTGTAATGATGCTGCAGCCACCGTATTCCCCAGACCTGGCCCCCTGTGACTTTTTCCTGTTCCCAAAACTGAAGAGGCCCATTAAAGGATGACACTACGCCACTAATGAAGTGATAAAGACGGTATCGAAGGAGGAGCTGAACAAGATCACAAAAAAAAATTTTTTTAAGTGCTTCGAGGATTGGGAAAAACATTGGCATAAATGTATTATATCCAAGGGGAATTACTTGGAAGGGGACAAAATAGATATTAATGAATAAATAAATACTTTTTGAAAAACACAAAATTTGCTATACTTTTTGAACAGACCTTGTACATGGCAGAACGCTGGGAGAAGAAGTGGTGATGGATGCTGATAATGAGAAAGGAATCCCCATTCTCAGGGTGTAATTTAATATTGCATCAGAGTATCTAAAATCAATTGAGGCACAATATATTGACAAAATACCATTGGAACTGAGAGATGAGGGGTGACTAATTGGCTATGAAATGAGATTAAAGGAATAAACCTATAGCCAATAAGGAGTGAAGTGGAGACTCCTTGTTACGATGCAAACTGGTCTGCAATATGCTAATCCTCCTTTAGTTAATATAAGGGGTGATATAGAGACTCCTATATTGATATTTATTGACACAGAATTCAAGTTCAACCAAAACTATTTCCTTTTTAATGGAACATATTACAAGTAGACTGAAGTATTAGCCATGGGACCTGCTAGTGGAGATTGTTATGGATAAATTAGAAGAACTCATCAAGGAATTCAACAACAAATTCGTTGACAATATCACTTATTGGTTTAGATATGTGGATGACATTTTATACTGTTTCACTCCTACACTCTGTGCTAAACTCCTTTCTAATAGCAAAGACCCCGTAGAGAAGTCTAAAAAAAGTGGTGTGTACCAGTTGATGCATGAGACCAGAAGAAATTTTGCCACTAGTATAGGTGAACACACAAAGTGCTTTGTGTTATAAAATCTACTTCTGTCATGACCCAACATATGCTACAAGAGAAGCATACATGTGACTTAGTACTTCACCTACAAAATAAAGGTAGGAAAATGGATACATTAGAGTAGATGGAAATATCACAATGAACAGAAGACAAATACAATTCCCTCCTCAACAATATAACATTCAAATCCAGCTCCCCCCTTCTCTCCCTAACTGCCGAATTTTGTTCCCTTCCTCTCCCTCAACCTTGGTCGATCCTGGTCAATGACGACACGATAGGCCAGACAGCGAGTATATAATGCTCGTGAGACCACGCCACGGTCCTCATTATATTGCACTCTTCATGGCTGGTAATGACTCATCTCATCGCAGGCCTTGCTAAAGACCTTTTTTTCATACGTTGGCTATTTCTGTTCCCCTAACCTTCGGTCACCCCATGGTGTGTTGTGTTTTGTTCTTTATTCTTTGTTGTTATGCCAATCAACAACCAACCTCTAACCCTTCTGACTCCTAACATACAACCACCCTCTCTCCCCACCTGCCTTCCCTGCTCTCACCCACTATACCCATTCCCCTCCCTGCCTCTCCTAGTTCACATATTGTATTTAAGGAGGCTTTAGGCTATAGTTGTATGCAACACCAAAACTTAAGTTATAATAAATTTTTATTATTTGGAAGTTTGCTACTTAATTTCACCATGAATATTTCACCATTCCACAACATCACACCTGAATCTTCATTATTTATTAGTTAATGTAGTATTGATGGGGACCCTAGGAGGGAAGAACTGAGGTCAGCTAAGGATGGTATACGAGAGACAGGTGAAGAAAAAACGATTGATTTAAAAACTATTAATGTATGAAAATATTTGCAGGTGACAGGTATTCCTGAAGATGTGTCTTAGGAAAAATTTCCATTGCTATACTGCACTACAAAAGATAGCTAGAATAAAATCTGGTGAAGAATATCACTCACCATAGACACCAATACTCATCAACCAGAAAATTCTCTCACTTCCCTCATACAAGTATTATGTTACTTATTTTTATATACAACAATGTCAGCAAATTATTCATTAAATTGTGATTATGTCCACCATTTCATGAGAGGCAACTATAAAACCATTAAGGAAGTAAAATAATAAAAGTATTTTAAAAATGTCCTAAGGAAATGGGCACATGATTATTTAATAATTGGCCAACAGAAATAGAAGTTAAAAGGGACTTTGAATTATGAATAAAAAAGAAGAGAATATCTTTTAGCAAAGATGTTTCAGCTTCTTTTGAAGCATCCTAACAACACCTGAGACCCAAAAGTAGAGTTTATGTATTAAGGCCAAACTTAACCTGTTCTGTAAATATAATTCATTTAAGTGTTATAAATTTTATTATTTTGTAGCTGTTATGTTCTGCTGTACACATTGTATGACTATGTTTTTATATACATGTGTATTATACAGTTATTTTCTATTTCTTAAGTAGATAAAATTTTAAAAACTAATAAATATTCTAAATCCACAATTTAGAAATTTTGAATTTAGAAATTTTGAAATGTGCAATCATCTTCATTATTACACCTAAAAGCAAGATTTTTGAGCCCCTATGATGACAGTACACAAGAAGTATTTCTTTAATCTAAATTTAATGACTTTGGAAAGAGGCAAGACAATGAGTTCAAATAAATTTAATGCTGAGAAACACTTTTACAGAATACCTGATTGTAAAGTGATCTCATAATTTAATAAAATAAATCAAGGAAAATCAAATTAATTTTTTGGATGTTTTAACAATGATTCTTATTTAAATCTTAGTAATTAATTGTTGGCTATGATTTATGATTAATCAATGAATCGTTTTTTTCCAATTGCCCACAAGCAGCACTAATAGGCCAATTACAGTGGGCACTATAACATTTTTTTAAATAACAAGGATGAAACCCACACATTCATGCCCCAGGTGGAGATTGAAAAATCCACCTAGTCGGGATTCGAACCTGCAACCTCCGGGTTGGCAGACAAGGACGGTACCCTGCCGCCACTGAGGCCAGCAAATTAGATATCAAATCCAGATAATATATAATACAGATATCAAATACGAATCTTAAAATCCAGAAATCACAAACATTATCAACAGTGGGAAATACTTAAATCTAAATCATGAAGTATGAATCATTTTGAACAGCTCTATCTTAGGCCTGTGATTCACATGAGGCCATTAGTAAGCCAACTACTTTACATGTGCACATTTCACAATAAGGGCTCACGCACATTTAGATAATCAACTGAACATGTTATGTAAATAAATGGTTGGTAAAACAATAATTCTTGATGCTAGAAAGGAAAGACTTCATTGTAGCAATAATTTGTTGTATTACCTAGCATTCTAGCATTTTTCATGCTAGAAGTTGTTAATCTTCAACCTACTGTGCTTTGCATACTAACATCAGAAATTGGACAGAAAATAGGATTTTCCTAAAACAGTCTAACACTGACATGTAAGAAGTGTATGACACATTAAATGAATTATTTGCAGACTTTATATTAGCCTTTCTTTTGAAAAATTGATTTAATATGTACACAAAATATTGATGCACCATAATTTCTCTATGGTTCAACTATTGAGTATGCAGTTCAATTTCTTCAAGTTAATATGAAAAAATCACTTGGAGTCTAATCAAGAATTTCTATCCAATGATGAGCAAATATGCATCTAAGGAAATCTACAAAGCAAAGCAAGGCATGGGCCATCAACCTGAACTTAGAGACATAATATTTTTCTCCTTTGAGATAAGGTTAATTATCACTTTTCATAGCATACCTGAGTAAATTTCCCATCTCTAGAAACCTGAATGGCACTGAAAGCTTTAAAGAGTCAAGAAAATAGGCACTCCCTGAAGTATTAATTTTTTTCATCTCTAAGTCACACTCTGAAGGGTGGCTGGAACAATAGATAGATTAATATGTATAATCTCATCCTGAGCACATATAAGGAAAAAGACTGAAGGTAAGCTCACCTCACATATTCAGATGTAAGCCTCATGATGTGAAGAGATAGGGGATTAATACATTGTGGTAGTTTATCCTCGGCCACACTTAAAGGAACACGTTCCCCAGTATCCAAGTTCAGAACAGTAACTTGCTCTAGGATTTCCTGTAAATGACAATAACTTGAAGGGATCGGTTTGAGTGATTTGATGGCATCGATAGAAATTTTATTTTCAGTGACAATGAGCAGAAAAACTTCCATGCGATGTTTGCGTATATTTGTAGAAATGGCACATAAATGATTTAAGTTTAAACAGGTGACACATAATAAAGAAGTGTTTTCTGTGTGTAAGGATTTTCCAAAATGTTTACTTCTCAGGCCAAAGAGTGTACATTGAATATCTCCAATTAAATTGGTACACAACATGCAATTTAATGGTAGAAATATACAGAAACAGTCCCTGGCATGCAATATTTTAATTAACTTGATAGCACAAGGCATTGTGAATATCTGATGTAATTTTGTTTCAAGACAATTAAAGATGGAAATAAAGACTGCAATAAATGTCTCATGGACTCATCAAGAAGAATAAATGGTGATTTTTCTTGAATTAGCAGTTTTCAGTACATATTTTCAAGTTCATTGTGAATAGTAGAATGTAAGTATTTTGGCAGCATTTTACAGAAAAAGTAAACCAAGACAATAGGAACATTCAAAGAACACTAAGAAATATGTTCATATTCATGTAACTATAATTGAAATAGAGTCTTGAGAAATTGATGTACTAGATAGGGAAACATTAGAGAGGAACATATTAATCAAGTTTCATAGTAAATGAAAAAAGTGGTAGGGTTTCTGTTAAAATATTGACATCCAGAGAAACCACAATTCCTTATGGATGAAATAGTTGGTGTTCTGAATATACAAGTGCTACCTAAAACGTTTACATAAATTCTATTGTAAAACAAATGAAACAACAAAAAGAAATTGAAACAATATTATTCTAGCCTTTCCTAAATAAATGAACTGATTGAAAAGTGAAGCAGCAACTTTTGAGTAAATACTAGGTGTTCATCAATATACTGGGAAAGTACAGCATTGCATCTTCTGAAATAATACTTGAGGCATTTATTGTGAATGTTTTAATGGAACTTAATGTTACATCAATTAATCAATAGCATAAATTCAAAGATACCAATATCACTCAAATAGTAAATAAACCAATATCAAAGCCTTGGTGAAAGTAAGAGACCTACATTAACAACGCCTTCAATTTTTCTAATATGACCAAGGTTCAGAGTTTACAGAAACCATAAATTTCAAAGAGTTTCAAGACCTCCTGCCTGGTATGCACAAGCATTAGAAACATTGTAAAATGTGCACAGTGGAACTTGGATAATTCAAACCTCAAAGGATTATTCATTACCCTAATATTTTTAATCAAACGAAAGTTACAAAAATAGCTCTTAACTTCATAATCCAACAGAAAACTATTCCTTAGACATTATTGGTACATAAATCTTATAATGGGGTGTTTACTTGCTTGGGTCCAATGAACCAATGAATGAATGTCATTGTATTTCTTGTGTCCTCGAAGAAAGGGTGTTTACACGGTGTTCTAGCAATTAAGCAAATAGTGGAATACCGATTATTTTGCATTGCACAATTTTTTTTTACAGAATGCTGTAAGAACATTGTTTACAATTAATGGTCAGAATGGTGGATTTACGAGTTCCCATGGTTTTAATATTATATAGGAGAGACCTAGTAGAAATGCAATGGAAACACAGTGGGATCAGAATCCTAAAAAGGGGTTCAAAATTACAAAAAATGAAATGTCAAATTTAGGTTAATTTTGCATTTTGTGTCAGATACATTATGATATTTGTTCCACCAATAAGGCTTTTATTACGTAAGTAAGTACATAACTCCTCACATATAAGTGTCAAAGTGACTGGTATCACTAGTATGAAGTAACTTGCATGGAAAAAAAAGAACCTAGGAACAGCTGATCTAATCTGGTACATTTTTTAGTTCTGTAAAGTTATCGCAACTCTGGAAAGTTAGTTAATTTGTGAATGTTTATTTAAAAATGTATTCAAAATATTCCAGTTATTAAAAGTTAATTAACCTGTTACCTGTTTTTGACATAATATTACGCGACAAGGTAATGCGCCCACCCTGTTTTTGACGTAATATTACGTTCAGGTTAGTCCCTCCATTACCCTGTGTTTTTGACGTATTATTTCGTTCTCTATGCCTTGCCCGCTTGCTATTGCCATCTATCGGTTCTTATTCATACTATTACTCGTATTAGGAAAAAAACTGATAATATTTCCCTCCTAAATTAAACAGAAGAATGCCATATTTATTTTTTCATCAGTTTCACCACCAGAATTCATCAAGGGGCGATAAAAAAGCAAATAGAATTGAAACAGTTTAGGGGTTAAGATATTTTTTTCATTAATTTTCTTGACAAATTTTGAAACAGTGCATAATAAGTAACATTTTACAGAATTATGTGGATGAGTTTGTAACAAGTTGTAGATGAAGCTTTTAATTATGAGATTCAAAGATAAATGCTACACTTTCTACTCAAATAAATAAAATAATGGTGTCAAGACATTCCTATGCAAAAGCCTTTAACAAAAATGCCATCTTGAAGTAATTTCCTTAATCTCTGACAAGACTTAATTTAATTTTACAAAATTGATTCCTCAAGGTAGAGAATAGCTAGAAGTTCAGGAGGAAAGGTGGTCAAAATTAAAGCATATGTCAAAATAAATCCACAGTAATCCATCATATTGACGAAAAGGATATTTCAGCTGTTTTACCAAACTACCACCAGTAGTTTCTGCATCAGATAACCTGTGAGTTGGGCTTCTGAGTGAAAATTGCGAGAAAGCTTGGACCAATGAAAAGTTGAATTGAATATAACAGGTTCTATTTTTCCGTGCAAGTCGCCAGTGTTTGTGCAATTTTCCACATTTACACGGTGAATGTTGGGACGTGCAAGTGATCATCCATCAACCCGTGCAAGTACATGCACCGTGTAAACAGGGCTTAAGAAATCACATTTACTGTTTGAAAAAAAAATAGAGTTTGTAGTTTGCTTCGTTGATTTAGTTCTCTTATTCATAACACATGAATCTATATGATTTAGTAGTAGTAGATTTAGGTTTGTGGTCATTTTGCACCATTTACAACCTAATTTGGCAGAGATTTTGGTTTGTGAAAGCAAAAATGATTTAGTGAGTGAAAAATAAAATCATGTTGTTTTCATTTAAAAAAAATAACCTGAGTTGATGGACATAACTGGATTGCCAACGGTTTCTTGGAACTACTTTCTCCTGCTCTCCTTGCATCAGCAACCCTGGCCCTTCCTCCATCGTGCCAAATTTGTAACCTTTTTACCTAGACCATAGTGCTCATCTCAAAAAAACCCCTCACCCTCTAGCCATTTTGTTTATTCAGTAAAACCTCTTACAAGTGAAATCCAAGAGGCTGAAATTTTGCCACTTCATTAAAAGCTATAGTTACACTTTGAGCTCTTCCCATCAAATTTTAGAAGTTTTAAGAATAGGTGTAAGGCAGCCACTTGACAAAGGGCTGGATGATAATTTCTGAATTAGAGATGCTCTATCAGAATAAAAGTGATGGTGACGGCATGAGAGGTTGGTCTAAAAAATGTCTGTAATTGCATGATGGTTCACGGTGCCTGATTTTGGACTGTGTATGATGTTGGGCGGTGTGTGATAGTGTGTAGTGTGTGACTTCGGGTGGACTGATGTTGGACTGTATATAAGATTAATTTACTTCTTGCTCTGAATATCTCATGTATATAGCAGCTTATTCTTGGTTCATTATTCAATGGGAATTCAATATTTATTTCATATTTTTGTGAAAATGACTGGTGCCGAGATATTTCATAATTTGAGAAGGGCAAGTGGTGGGGATGGCACGAGGCGCTGGCCTTAAAAGGACTCTTAAGTGCATGGCAGTTCACTTCACGATGGGGAGGTGCCTTATTTTGGACTGGGTATGTTGTTGGATGGTGTGTGATTTTGTATAGTGTTTGATTTCGGGCAGACTGATGCAGGACTGTACATAAGATTCATTTACTCTCTATTTGGTATACAGCAGCTTATTCTTGATTTGATTCTTGATTTTTAAAAAATTAAAATATTGATTGCGATGTTAACGATGCATGTGTCACCTGACACTATCAACCTGCACATGTATGCTAAACAATAAACAATCAATCAATAAATAAATAAATAAGGAGAGGTCGTTTTTCATAGGTGTGCTCCACATTGCGTCACTCATGGGGACCAAGAAAAATCGTCTCCTACAGGAAATAGCCACTTGGATGTGCAATGTACATCTATGTTTTTGTCAGGCAAGTGCAGAGAATATGTATTTGCATGTATGATCACCTCCTTCCTACCCTCTCTGGTCTCCCTCCTAATTTTATGGCCCAACCTTTTATAAGAAACACTCGAATGGCCACACTTTTTTATTGTTCTGGAATGATGCCCCCCTTTCCAATTCCATTTGGGAAAGTTCAAAACTTCCATGTTTGACGAATGAATTCCATCCTCCGAGTCCTGGGAAATTTTTTCTGACCCATCCTCATCATTTCCCTCAGTTGCCTCCGATTTTCAGTTAAAAATTAAAATAATTATGTAATTTTTGGTATTTAAATTAATCAGAAATTATCAAGGAAAGTAAATATGGAGAGCAGATTTATTACGATGCAGGATATATTTCCCATGAAATATTTTAACTCTGCTCAATCGAATCTCCACCTCCCCACTTGGAGGGAAAAGGGACATGAGGATTACAAGGGCCGGCCCTGATTATAAGAGAATGCTATACCTGCTAAACACTTGTTGGCACTTGGAGGGAAGAATGCTGTGCCTACTTTTCTCCCGCACACAGCTGTCATGAAAGAACGAGGTTGCCACAGCTGACGGGTTAAAAGATAAGAGATTTTCAGGGAAATTTATTTCAAAATCTAAAATCGGAAATAAAAAGAATGTTTATTTTTTTTCATGAAAAAAGGGACATGCAAATACAGATATGTTTATACTGAACAAAATCACCAGTTTACAACTTTATAAGACAGCATAATTTGAATCCTAAGATGAACCTTTGGTAGCTTATTGCCACTTATCATGATTTCTAAGTTCCAATTTCCTGCAAAGAAGGCCAAAGTCACATGGTATCTATTTTCTCAATCTTTTAACGGCTTGTTCCTACTGAATAACACATTTTCCCTACAAATTCGTTGTCTCAGGCTTAACTTTGTGGAATTCGCTCAGCATATTGAAATAGGAACAACTTTGTAACTCCACACAAAAGGAGACCTTTTCCGTGGAGTTACAAATTTGTTCCCATTTCAATTTGTTCCTACAATTTTTCAAGATGGCAAATACCATGAAAAGTAAAGCAAAATAAGTTTTAGCAAAATTACATAATTAAGAGGTAAACATAGTATGGTAAACGAAGGACGGGGCCAATATTTCACTTTGTTAAACTGAATTTTTTGTAAAATGGAGATTCGTTAATAAGAGGTATTCATTAATGCATTTACATAAGAAATTGGCCAGGACCATAGCATTCGTTCATCAAGCGGGATTTTTCATTAGGAGGAAGTTCATTAGGTAGAGGTTTTACTTTACAGGCTGTGTTTTGAATGCAAGGCACAACTGATAATGACATTTAAACGTTGAAACACATGTCCTGCCACCAATACTAACACTGTAATTTATGCAGAGTCGAGTGTTATTTCAATATTTGACTTCGATTAAGCAATATTCAAATTTTAATTAAGCACAATTTTTAACATTAATTGCATACAAAATGTTCCAATGACCAAGAAAAGCATTCAAATAAAGACTATTTTGAATTATATAAGTTCAAATTATCCAAGTTCTACTGTATATGGAAATAAGATGCAGAATACACTGAATCTCACTTTAGTAAACCATCAAATCATCCCGAGCCAATGATTTTGGATGGAAACCTAAGGCTCAACATACAAATTTCAAGGGTCTTCAGTTGTGATAAGAAAAGTGACACATTGCAGGTATGTTAGGCATACAGGGGAGATTTTCAAAGATGGATCAAAATATTGACCCTAAATAAAAATCATTACCTTCAATGAAGTTTTGTGGATGGCATGCAGCTGAAAAATAAAGGATAACTCTTGTGGTAACATAATGCAGTCTCAGATAAATGTGATTGCCCTTAATGATTGTGATATAATGAGTTCCAACTATAACTTATTTACTGGGTTTTCATTACAATGAAAAAATGTTCAGTTTTGGTTTTACTGCATTAAATCTGTAGTAATAATTACATTTTCTGTGAATAAATTGTCCACAACCAGATGCCAAACAAAAGGTGACTTAAATCTTTCAACCTTCATCTGCCATTAAGCATACTACACCCAAATTTAAATTAAGATGTCTCATTTCACAAGGGGTGAGAAAAATCATGAACAAACTATGTCCACAATGTTTAACAGAAGGCTTACCAAGTCAGTGAGCTGCTTTCCGCTGTCTGTGTGTGTTCGAACAAACATGTTCAGCTGAGGTCCCGTGGATGATGGAAGAGAACTTGGGCCATCCTTTGTGCTGAACATCAGTGCGCCCTCAACAGATCCATCTGAAGTCATCACATGACGCACTCTCTCGCCTGAACCCCTGGGGCTTCGAGTCCCCACTGATGACGGCGACACACCACCTAAAAGAAATTTATTTTATTTTTTATTTTAAAGAAAATTATCCACATACAGCTGAAATTGCCATTTTACAGTGGATTATAAAAACATATAAATAA
>WURS02013936.1:0-12243 GCA_011762765.2 Rhinocypha anisoptera | reverse complement strand
CTCCTTCATGACGTATAGTATAAAGGAAACTTTGCAATTCCACAATTATTTGTGTGGAATTGCAAAGTTTCCTTTATTCTATACACAAAAAAACTTTGTTCGTCCACAAATGTTATTGAAACGACCGGTTTCGTCGCGTAGTCGACGTCATCACCTGATGATGTCGACCAATCGACGAAACCGGTCGTTTTAATAAAACTTGCGGACGTACAAAGTTTTGCTGTATTCCTTCATCATGAAGATTCATAAAGTTAAGCATGATATCATTGAAATATATAGAGTCGACTTATATGCACACCCAAGAGATGTACTTAAACATTGATTATCTTCGTCGGCACAATCATATCACGACAATAAAGTCGATTTTTAAAACGCGACAACTACCTGGATTGATTAGATCATTTGAACTATTCTAAGTGAAATCATCGAGGTGAATTAAATTCTTTATTCAGAGAAATGAAACGATAATGATATTATCAGGTCATATGTCTGGTGAAAATTTACATTATATTTCCTTTGGCACATTCATTTTTAGATGAACATCTTTAAAAGTTCACAAATTATACTCTCATTAATCCAGTTGCATTGGCTTTATGGTATTTAATAATTACAGATAAAAATCTGGTCAATGTAAACACTAAATATCTAATAAACGGAAACTTTAACTAAAACTTCTTGTTGGGCCGACCTATATGTACATGATATGGACCTATGTAGGGTACGTCTGTTACTTCTTTTTCTCCTATTTAGTGGGCAATACTTTTTGCGAGAAGTCAAAGAAATACCGACGAACCTCTCTTAAGTAACTGGAATCTTTTAAACATATTTAAATGAACACCAATGGTAACACGCGGAAAGATTTAGGCTGAGGGATTCCATGAGGTGGAATCGATCTAAGCTATCGCCTAAGGACCAAAGAAAAACACGAATCGATTCTCATGCTGGAATCTGATAAGAGATCGAATCTTCACCTTAGAATACCGAATATCGGTGCAAAAAAATGAAACTCTTCGAATCGCATACGAAGTCTACAAACACAGTATACGTTATGTGAACAGCAATGCTTGACAAGAGCTATAGTAAGCTGAAAGATTAACTGTACCGGAGAAAATAGTGCATTAATATTATCATGATTATTAATAAATCATGAGCATTATGAAATCGCTCATTCTGTTACAGGTATTGGTCACCTCAGGTTCGTATTCCATATCCGTTCAATACCGGAAGATCTCATGCAGGTAAAATTAATAAACAGTTTCAGTTGGGCTTGAAGGTTCACAAAAAGGCATGTGTTCAATGTATTAGTAAATAAGGTCAAGCCAGCATTTGAATCAAGATCCATATAAACGGGGGCATATATTCAATTACCACTTAACTTCATACCCATGGTGTAAAACCATGTAAATTAGGCTACATCAGTGTTCAATTCAAATTCAATGAATATCCAAGTACTCACTGTCCTCTCAAAAACATCTCGCTCTCGGCAGTTTGGAAGAGTTTAAATTTTTCTGGCGTCGATGAAAACTCAGTGAAATCACTACCTAAAAATAAATATGCCGAAGTATAGATATAGAGATATTTAATGTCATTATTATCCCAATAGTTAACTATCGTAATAATTAAAAGCGAACTAAATAATAGTTAAGTCTACAATGTACCAATAGTTTCTCTAAAACATACACTTAAGGTCTATTGTACATAATTCACTTCAGCACGTAGGGGAATCAAACAACAAACAAACCGTTATTTTTCCATATTAAACATGCTCCCGTCTAAACTCCCTATAGTAACCATACCCATCAGGGTGATAACTAAATAAATTTTATAAGGGCACCCAAGGACTTGATATTTTACATCGACGCGTCGAATAATATCAGTTGTATTAATTATCAAAATATTATTACCACAGAAGAGCATTAGTTGCATATCTATGAATGTCTCCAAAATGATGTGCGATTAATGTAATATGAGCAATGAATACTCACTGATACTCATTCGACAGTCCATAGAAATCACTGGCTAATCATGTTCATCAACGGTTTTAGCTAAATTTACTTGCAATATGTACGCGTTAACAACTTATTTTCATCTGAGTTGGATAGATACATACTGTTTCAGCTTTCATTTGCTTAATAAAATATTATATTTTAAGATATATAGATACGAAATAAGAATCCTGGGATTCGTAGAAGACAAGAGTGACAATTGCAGAGGAAAGAGCTTTGTTAAGAGTAAAATAGTAGCTGTAATAGGTGGGTACATGGAACGGATGTTAAACAAGAATTGCTAACTTTAACAAAGTCGGGATGTACTTTTCAAATAAATTTAGAGGAGGGTAGAGATGTATCAACACAAACGTTCTGCTCGTAGGAAGGTTCACGTTTGGCGCTATTCACCACTACTAAAAATGATCCTCCACTCTTCCCGGACTAAAACTTCAAGATACACGATTTATGTGCCTATAAAATTAATGTTAAACAGTTTTAAGCTCTATATGCCATATTCTTAGCTTCCTAAAACCTAAAATTCTTATTATTAAGACTCCCTCTTCCTCGATTTCATAATATTCTACCCTATGAAAAGTAAAATAAAAATGTGCTTCTCACAAGCGACGGAAGAAGCAAGAGTGTGATGATAACCAATCTCAGGGAAGACGGTTTCCTGCCAGAAACAACTTCTTTTGGCAATTCGGTACTATGCCCAAAATAAATAAGGGGCCCCTAAGGCTAATATAAATTTTATCTTTCCACGTATATAAGATATCAGACAGTAGCATCCGCAGGAAATATAGAATAGGAAATAATATAGAATAGGAATAGGAAATGTTGAGCTTGTGGTAACGTGATGAAAATGAAATGTGTACGGTGAGTAACTAATGAAGAACTTTGAAGACCCGATGGAGAGTTAGTTAGTTATGGAAGCAATGGTTCTTCGAAGGAATAAACAAAGGCATGATATTTTATCGAAGACGGTAGTGGAAGAAAACCTGGGAGAGGACAAAAAGACAAAGGTGACCTCTGGGAGACACTACTTATGGATAGGGCAAGGAACATCGAAGGAAAATTTGAGATTTAAAGGTGACAAAGTCAAATTGAAGGGATGATGTTAAGTATTCCTCAGGGCATTTAACCATGATTGTGAATAGAAAAATAAATACATGAAATGATTGATAAAATATGGCTTCGTAATTACAATTCGTTAGTCGAAGGTGTCCAGATATCCTGAAGATTATACACCAGGTGATGCAAGAGTTAATGCATTGGAAATTCTGGACGTGGCGTTAGTCTTTCTACTGGCACTTGATGGAGTCTAGAATTTCATTATCTACGATGTGAATTTTATGAGAAACCATTCTCCAAAGAATGGAATGTGCTAGAAAAACCTCCATATGTCATATATTTAGAAGAAGGTTTAATATGTTATTTGTAAAACAGCTCGTAAACCATGTTCAATGGACTTTCATGTATGTCGGACAAAGTTTATTCGCAATTAAAACTTTTCCGCTCCGCTAGTAGCATGGATTTTGTATGGAATGCAGTGTTTCACCCCTTGACAAAAGTATTAAGAAACCAATATTACCTAATCTAATAGCAAATTCAGTAATGGAGAACACTGAAATTCATTTCTGAGCTTAAAAAAAAAGACCAGCTGAACTATTTTTCAAACATTCTTAGTAGACAGCGGATATAAACAAATATTGACTAAAATTTATTGGAGAGAAACAATATTATTCAAAATATAAATTCTTAATAGCCAAATCTCCTTATAATTTATATCTTTTCCATAATATTTCTGGGGAGATATCATTACGTTGCATGTAATCTAAAGGAACAATGCAAAACAAGAACTGCTTAATATTACAACAAATTAGTAATGAAATTCGAGTATGCAACATTATCAATTAAGCTAAAATGGCTTTTAAAGCATAAATCTATGGCACTTCTAAATCGTGTCTAGAACAAAAATATTTACGAAATCCACATAACAATTACAGATGAATATGGTTGCTTATATTCAAACAATTATTTATGTCACAAGGATGCTTAAAAATCAAAAATAGCTCACCTTAATTAACATTCTGGGTTAGGACATAGTAAGCAGATGAAAATTGCATTAAAAGGGACGACTTCAGAAATCGCCGTGGCATTAAATGTCCAAGTATTGTCCAAGTACGAGTTGGAAATTTTTCTGCGCGACAATACGACCAAAAAACATGACAGTTGTGATTCACAGCGGATCAAATTAAAGAGTTCATTGGCAGGTTTTAAAAGAAAAAGCCCCTAGGACTATGACACACTAGCAATGAAGGAAAGGTTGACGAGGGCGTCAATGAATAATGCGACTTAATTGCCCAAAATCCTTAATTCTTCGTCTGTCGAATCTTACATTTTACTGTACGAAAATATTCAGACAATCCTTTAATGTATACTATGGTGCATTACAAATTTGTTTTAGCTTTAGCTCAAATTTATTTCTTCATTTTCCACGTAAATTTTATTTTAACAAAGTATTTATTAACTGCACACTATTTATTAACACACATTTTCGTGCTAAAAAGCAATCGGGTGGCGCCAAATTTATCTTCCCTATCGCCCGGAAGGATTATCTAACGATGCCGATAAAAATGTTTTCGGGTACATTGTAATTTACAGTAGGCTTTCTACGATCAGTATGGATAATTATTTACGGTATTCAACTTTTCCGCCTCTGTTGACAACATAGCTTCAAAGCTTGAGGTTTTTGATCAATAGTAATACTGGACTTTTCATGAGGCAAGGTTTGCAAGATATAGAACTATCCTATTCACCAAATCTGAAGTACATATTTTTACGTGTGAATACTTAGCCCTTTACCTAAGGCAAGTCATAAGAGAAAGTAAAAGAGTTTTATTGGCTCTTCGACTTGGTCCGATGGGCACACAGAAAATATTTCAGGATAATATTCACCCCGATGAAAGGATTCGCTGGGATTAGATCAATTGCCCAGCAACGAATGATTGATTCGCTCACCAAAAACCACCGAAGGCACAACGTTAGAATTTTAAAAGAGCCGCAATTACAAGAGGCTAAGGCTTAATGAACTGATAACGGCGCCAATTCAGTGGTACGTATGTGTCGAACAGCACGTGCGAAGGGGGCCGAAACTCATGAATGTTAGAGAAGAATTCCAAGAGCAGGTCAGGTTTTAAGTGTTGTGGAATGGAATCATGGCCGCCCAGAATGGGACATTATCTCTCGAAAGTGAGTGCTTGTCCGGCGAAATGGTGGCACAGAGTGCGGACTTGTTCCCCGATCACATTAGCGAGCCACATATCAATCCACACTGATAAAACGAATCGGTAGTGGCAAATGCCCACGTTCCCGAAAGACGACCGAAATTGAGCGACATACAAGCAAGGAATCCGACACATTCCACGATCTGTTGTTCTTTTTATGAAACAAGAACATATTAAGTTTTAGAACAGCAAAAATAAGATATTTCTATCATCAAGTATTTTTTTAAAAGAAACTTCCGATATCTTTCGTTCGATTGCCAGAAAAACAGCAGAGAGACGAAATGAATCAGGTGAAAATTTGAAATAATACGACAATGCCCCGATTTGACCGTTTCAAGAAAAGTGTTTTGCACGCTATAATTTTCCCCTAAATATATTGCAGGAGAAGATTTGAATGAAAGAGTAAACTCTATCGCTTCAAGCTTAACTTAAAATCGCCACTATCTTTGAAATTAATCATAGACATGACTTATTTTTTCAAATTGAAAAATTGTTTAACACTTTCTTAAATAAAATAATAAACACTGAGAAATTAATAATATATTGTATTGGAAATCTTATCAGACATTTTTACCTCTCTGTGCATTTTCACACTATGAATTACGAGTGAAAGTAATAAAATTTAACGGTTATGATAGCATAGTTAGTTAGATTTTCTGGTCACCATCTATACAGAAAAATCAAGTAACAAGAAGCATTGCTTGAATGTTCACGCAATAATTATGCACGCAATCTCATGTACCCCATTCCATTGGATATAATTTGCTATGCCTTAGTTTTTCGTCCAGTCTTACGATTGCCAAGGATTCCCTATTGATAACGGTTTTGAACAGAGTTAAACTCTTTGTCTTGGATCACACGCATCGTAAATCTTCGGAAGGATAAAGTGAGAAGAAGCGATGAAGGTGGCGGAATTAGGACCTCGTTTCGGTATCGTAGGAGGACATAAACCTTGCGAAGGGACTCTGGATCTTAAAATGATTTAAAAAAAACAAACTTAGAAAAGCTAAAGAAACCAAATTTTATCAGCTGCAAGAGAACCTTCGACACAGCAGAATTAATTCAATCTTTCCAATAACAAGACGACAGGGTTGATTTACACAAACAGGAGAAGGAAATGGGGTCTGTTCAAAGAGGAAGTAACATTTTTCAGATGCAGAGATCATCATTAAGAAGGAAGCATAAGACTAGGTCATAGGTTTTTTCACTTTCAAAAACTCTATTTAATGTATAGTCCTCGGTGGTTCGGGGTACCGTTCGTAAGTCGAAGGTTCAAATCCTGACTAGGTGGTTTTTCATTCTCAACCGAGGGCATGAATGAATATGATTCGTCATTACTACATTTACCTTGTTATATTTTACAACCATAATTGGCTTAGTGTTTTGTTTCAGCAGCTGAGTAATAAAATAAAAAATAAATTAATAATAAAATATTAATACGGTTTTAGAAGTAGTGAAGTAAAAATCTCCCTCACTACCTACACCTAAAGCCAAATTAGTAGAGTGAGAGTCTAAGGGGAGAGACGTCTTACGTTATGTAGGCAAAGAAATAAATAGAGGTTGTCACTTATATATATTTCTACGGATTTCTACTGTGGAAATATATGAGTGACAACCTCTACTTGTTTCATTATAGAATTCCCTCAGGTGACGGCCTCCTCAGTGAATTATACGTAGATAACGAACGAACCTAACTGAAGAAGAACCAGAAATAGAGTGCTACGAAGTAAAAAAATACAAAAATAAGTACAAAATATAGAGAAAAAGCAAAATAGCTCTTAGTGATGAGGAAACATGGCTCCAAGAAACAAAATACATTGCATTTCCCATAGAGTTATAGTGTGTAGAGTGAACCCCCTGGCAGAGCAGTAGAGAGAAAGCAGTTCCATCGCGGAAACCACGTGAATTTTCTGCGGTGGCACGCGATTGGTTGAAACATAAATGTCATACTACACGCCGAACCATTGTACACTTATTGCCGTACTGCAATCACAAATTCAAAATTTAAGGAGCACATGATTTCATATACAAACAGTGAAATCACTAATTTTACATTTTAAAAGTACCACAGAACTTTAGAAAACATTTTTACAACAAAGTCTTACTTAAGTTCACGAAAAAAATATTATACAATCGAATAAACACATGAAAAAACCCACAATAAATTCAAATTACATTTAAATTCGTATATTATGGATCTGTTATTGGATTAGGATTAAGTTATTCCCTGGAAAGATTACTCACTTGGTATTTTACTCCTACGGAACTCTTAATATAGATAAATAAACAAAAGGTGTAACCATGATAGAAACGTCATCTTGCAATAAGTCAAGTGACCAATGATTGCACACTGCGCAGTACCCAACACTCTCTCTACCTAATTATAACTCTATGGTATTTCTACATAAAATTATTTTCATGATGGACGTCGCGTCACCATCAGTACCTGTCATCACCTGATGATGGCGCTATGTCGTTAAATCTACGTCGTTATTACTCATTTTTTGTGGAACTACTAAGTATTTTGTTACTTGGAGTCATGAAGCATTTCCATAAGGTAACGCCGCAAACCTATCAAAGGGAAATAGGGGAAAAAGGTCAAAATAATACTGAAGGGTCAAAGGCGTTGAAGGGTGAACGTGAAAGAATTCACCCGCCTTGATGGCAGGATAGCTTCGACGGAAACCAGGAAGTATAATACTAAGGACAGCTCTCGACAAGAATTCTTCTTCTCAAGCTTTTCTTCTCGTCCAGTACTGGGTTTAACCGATCATCAGCGCATAGTTCCTATGAAGAGTTTAATGCTACGTTGCACGCACTAACTCTACCCAAGTCGGGAATGCGCCCCACCCATAATCCCCCTCGGTGTGTATGGACGCGCGCAAAGTGAATGAAAACGGAAGAATCATTCGTTCCCTTCGCTCAGGTTATCTCATCGCGACAGCCGACACACCAGCCAGCCAACAAAATGGAAATTCGTTCGTGTTGCTTATGTGCGCTTGGAGCGTGTATTTTCAGATTCGCCTGCGATCGGTGATACCTTTATTTTGAATCCACTACATTATTACGCGCTTGCTGCAATTTTGGTTTGTTTTTGTGAACACGAGCGGAAATGTTTCCATCGTGTTCACAAAACTGTCGACTCAAATTGCTTCGCTTAGCGTGGACACCTCGAAAGGATTACACCGACGCACACGACCGAATGAGATCGGGCAGTTTAGTTGCGAAGTAACGCGAAATGATTTCTGCGTTACAGGGAATCACAGGTGTGGAGGACACTTGTAGTGTTTGTAGAGGACACCGCACAACTGTTCACCATGTAGGGCTTATAGAAGGAGAGGATAATAAGAGGGCCGGTCCTACATTAACTAAAAATAGAATTTACAAGTAGCTTTCATGGAGTCATTAACATAAGTTCTCTTCGATGGCACAACTAAAGTCCAACTTAAGTTATTTGGGTAACAAAAGAGTGTGAATAATGACTATGAAGTCAAGATTCATCACATAATAAGTCTCACGTTGCCGAATGGCATAAGGTAAAATACATGAGGAAATAGTGACGTCGTGGATGTGTTTATGAGAGCATAATATAATGTGAGACATCTAATGGATTCCACTGAGGGAACTATGCCTAATCCATTAGTGGCCGACCTGGTTAGCCTGGTGGGTAGCGCGCTCACCAGCTAAACCAAAGGTCGCGAGTTTGAGTCCCGCCCAGGGTTTTGTGTTCGTCCAATAGGACTTTTTCTATGATTTGAAGTGGTGCGAAATGACCATAGCCGTCGAAGTACCTTATATACAAAAATACTTATACTAATTCATTAATGGGAGGAAAAGAACGAGTTATACAAATTAAAACCAAAAATGAGGGCTGTACTGAGACGTGAGACAACACAAAAATTAAAAACATTAGTAAAATGAGAACACGACAATATTTGCACTAAATATAACAAAGTAAGACCTCTGCGTAATGAAAATGTCATAAATAGGTCGAATACTATTTGTGATCTTGATTCACTCGTAAGTTGTGGGTTATTTGTTGATGATGAATCAAAATTTTAAGCCAAGTAGGCAGAATGGAAAAAAATCTAATGATATAATGTCACATGTACTGTGATGTCATGGTATCAACTATTTAGTTAAGCTAACTATGAAGGTATAGTTAGCATAATATGACTAGTACATATATACCTAAGCTAAGTATGAAGGCATAGTTAAGATAACTATGAAGGTACGTATTATCAACAGTTTAGTAATCAGACAATGAATCTATGCAATAGTTTTGCTCAAATATTATGTAAAGAGACATTGACATTTACTCTGTCAGTGATCTAATTGATGAACACATACTTAATATATCAAGTACCAATCATATACTAAATATATCATAATGTATAATATACCAAGTATATGAAGGATCGGGACAACCGAAGCATTTACTTGTAGCTAGTGTCTACCGTAAGACAAAACATACACGAATAAATTTTGCCAAAATTACAGAAGACAAGAGAATAACGATATTTAGCAACTATAATGAAAATATAGTCAGGGGAATCGTAACACAATATCAGGCACTTTTACTCGCCTAAACAGGCCTGTATGCCTGCTTAAAGGGCAAAGTGATTTCCACTGAAAGATACGGTTCAGGAAAACCTTTAATCCACCAAGTATCTTAGCTGGAGCAGTGGAGAATCCGGTAAATATATTATCGCACTCTGTATTACCAAGCGATTTATTGCTGCATAGTATATAATGTATGCGTACTATGTGGAATAAATATTTAAAGTCAAATTTAATAAAAACTCACGAAAAAATTTCTTATACTACAGTAAGTATATTAATTATGAGTAACCTAATATACTAAATACGAAATATTATAATGAGTCTTAGAGAAGAACCAAACTTGGAGAACTGGAACTATTTAATTTATATGGATAACAGTAAAGTAACTTAAAGGGAACTGTAGTTTCACGAGAGACCTGAGCGAGATTTGGCGAAGAAATTCCCGATTTCGCATAAATTAAAAACACTGCAGTGTTAAATCGAAATTATCAGAAGTAAGAATAGGATTGTCATCAACGTGTGCGAAATATATAATTCAACGTCACACTTAAAGGATAAATGAGAAGCATCAAATGAATGAAACGAAGAATTATATTACCGGGATCTAGTCAGAGGAGACTTCAACGACTTCCGGAAGTCGGACCGAGAAAGGATTTGGAAAAGGAAATGATATGGCGAAAAATTAGTAGTGGCATTAATGAACAGCGGTAAAAACTGTCAACTTGTAAGGGCAAAAAAGCATAAAATCGCTAATACAAACAAAAAACTAACTCACAGGCAATCTACAGGATCCGTAACTTTATATTCCGTCAAAAGAGTTTTACAAGAGTCCTAAAGTGGACGTGGATTTATCTTTGTTCGCATGACACGACGTGACATCTTCGTGGCATTTATTTTAAACTATCACGGACGCAGCTCAGCGATTATCACACAGAAAAGCACTTTTTTGTATCCGCTACTTTTATTCATGAACAGAGGACGTTTTTCAGTTTAAATCGCCATTTTTGCTCTCTCTATCTATAGGAGACATGGAAGTACCTTAATCATGAACAAATGTTTAATTTTAAATGAAATTGACCTTTCTACATTTTCTTGAAAGTATGCCGATTATTCACCGATTGTACTTCTTATAAACCCACATGTATCTAATTAGAATTCCGCGGGTAAATGGAAGTTCCTTACTGCGTACCGCAAAAAGGAAAATTTAAAGACTGGAATTATCGTCGAATTAGAATTTGAAGAAAAGATCGAGAGAAAATAATATTGACTTGGGCAAAATTCGAATAGCGAACAATAAGGAAATTAATTTTCCTCCTCCTTGGTTATTTAAAAAATTTATGAAACTTTTTGGTTAAAATACCATCAGAAATAATGTTAATTTTAAAAATTTTACAAGAATTTCTTCTATCTTCCGCATTTAAACCAATTTCTAACTCATAATTTTTAAAATTCCCGCTTGGGTAAAGAAAAGTATTGGAAATATCAGGTTTGTCAAATGATAGATACTTTAGTGGAAGACGTGTGTCCCAGAGAAAATATAAGAGGAATACTAAATCGGCGTTGCATCTCAATTTGAAACATGGTGAAATGTAATAAACAACTACATGCAAATGCATATATAATAATCTTTCTCTAACGCAATACTTTTGACATAGGTTTACCTATAGCTGTGCTTAAACAATATTTTGTACCTACCTATACCGAAGTACGTCTCTTTAGTGTTGATTTTCCTAGCAGCGATTTGAATAATATTGTGATCACCACATATGTCGAAAATTTATTATTTTGGAACGTCATTTTATCAATCTAATTAAAAAAAGGAACTCAACTTCAAATATGCTACACATCCACTTCCCAGGAAATATTATTTGAACCATTGAAATGCCTGCATTAGTTTTCAAAGGTCGAACGGAAAATAACAAAGGGCAGGCACATGGAAATAGCCAATTCCCTAGGAATCGAAAACTAAATGTTTATTGACCCTTGAGTAAAATGAGACGCAAAATTACTGAGGGCCGAGGGATCGAACGGTTATGAGCAAAGGATTGATTAAAACATGGCATACACGCCACGCAGGGGGACTCCGCTACCGGATAGCTGACCTTTTTCGAGTTCGCTAATCAGGGACAAAACCGCAAATTGCTACGGAGGAAAATGGTGAAAATTAAAACGGCCAGCTGAGACCGGCGGCCTCTGATTGGCTGTCCGGGGAACGCAGCGACGGACCGCTGTGGAGGGAGGGGGGCACGGGGGAGGGTCTCCTCCAGCGGAGCGTGGAACACAGACTGGAATACGTGCGAGGGGTCAAAAATGGAGGTCACCGAAGTGGCCGTCGATAGCCATCCACGCTCGACCCCCCCCCCCCCCCCCCCCCCCCCCCCCCCCCCCCTCCCCCCCCCCCGCTC
>WURS02013925.1:0-12244 GCA_011762765.2 Rhinocypha anisoptera | reverse complement strand
GGCACAGTTAAAACATACGTAAGTTTTTTAACTGTGCCGTTCTTTCTGTGTGTTCCTCTCCGTATCCTGTCTATCTTCTACACATTATATCATTATATATGTATATATATATATATATATATACAAAAACACAAATGTTACACAGCGTGTTACGGTTACATGCAGTGAAATTAGTAAAAATCAGCTTTTGATCTACAAAACTTATTCTAAAGCACTCTCAATAAAAATTTATCCTCATTAGTCTATGTGCCATAATAAGGAACAAAAAGATTTTGAGTTCTCCTGAGCCAGATAATTGGCACATCAGGGGTTTCTCACAGGTCAATTTAGTGTTAACATTTAATAAAATACCTTTCTTTAATCTAATCAGTTGAGTGACCGTGTTAGTTAATAAAAAATTCATTGTTAAACAATTATTGAAATATTGTCGTTTATATTTACAGCTTTCATTGTGAATAGTATTTTTCCAGGAGCCAATTTTTTACTTTTGTCTTAACCTCCCCTTTATTACTTTTTAAAAATAGTTATTCTAATTGTTTATAAGCAAAAATTGTACATGGCTTTCAACCCGCTTTTTACACTGTTTTTGTGAGTTATTACTATTACAGGATACATAAATAATAAAACTGCTCTCATAGAACAAAATTCCTCTGTAAAAACGGTTCTAAAATTCCCTAAAAACCAAGAGTGAATGTCTGTAGGGAATGTGTTCGGGATGAACAATTCCAATATCTCATAAACAAATTAATCTACAGAGCCATATTTAAGCAACACATTTAATCATGTTAGAAACCACATTATCTCAGGATTTGAAATCTGTCTTGATGTTTGAGATATTACTCATTTTAGGTTTTTTTTGCAATTTTACTATGAACTCATACACCAATTGAGACTTACGCTACCACTCATTTTGTAGAAATTTTTGTATCTACAATTGGTCTGTTCCTACTTTTCCCCTAAAACTAAAAACTCACTTTGCTAGTCAACAAAACCCCCCAAAAAACGCCAATTTTTACAATTAAACGACGATTATAAACAAACGCATATTAATATTTGGATACTTTTGGTTTTATAACATCCACTAACCTCTCCATTAATGTTTTAGGTGATAAACTGCTGACGGCATTTTTTCTCGTCACTTTCGCTATTTGACTGGCTTAGGGGCCAGAGCGGAACGAAATTATTTTTATTAGGACGGAACTCGATGATCCGCGAGGTGGGAGCGATGGAGGATGAAAGGGGGAGGGGGGTGAAAACCTAGGAGGGATACTTAATAATAATAATATCCCATTTCATGGCACAAGATTGGGACTTGATCAGACAGTCCCTTATTATTCCGTCTATAATCCCCCTCGTCCCAAATACAATTCGCATTTAAAATATAAAAATATCAGTGTTTTGAAGGGTAGAAAGAACAAAGATGATAAAAATCGTTCATCGTGCAGAAAGATATTAAAAATCATGCGAAAAACGCAAGAATAAGCTATTATCCTTGACGAAAAAACCCACTCAGGGGGACAACATACATAAATGGAAGGGCTGTTAAACACCAGCAAGCATCTACAACTGATGGGATAATTACAGCTAACTAACGCTATATCTAATGCTGATTTAATCACGAAACAGTTTTTTTAATCAAGACTCATTGATGCAAATATAAAACCATATCTAAAAACACTTAAGCAAATTTACGTTTACACAAAAGTTTTAATTTCGACTATTTTATGCGTCCTACGCCACATTAAAGTCAGCTTTTATATCTGTAGTACAAATGTATTTGAATGTATATGGGATAAAGTTGGGTGGAACGCAGGAATGGGCAGAGCCGTTCCAAGTGGGAGAGACGACCGGGAAGGGTAGAGGTGGAAGACCAAAGCCGTTAGTTTAGGGTAAGAAGTGGGGGAGGCCTGGTTCTAAGAGGGGTTGGGAGAAATTTTTGGGGACGACGGAAAAGGGATTGGTAGTTCGTATGTGAATATGGCCAGTCTTAATAATTGACTCACTGCAGCTGACGAAATATACCACACTTTTTACATAAAACTCTCATCCGTGCCCCAAGCCTTTCTATCAATCCGCTAAGCGTTCGATCACAAGAAAAACGGTGAACACTTCTGAAAGAATCGATCATGCTGTCAAGAGAGCTTCATCTGTTGAAATAGCTTCATACATGCCAATTTATTTATTTTATTTCGAATATAGGAATAGGAATTCGATTTTAAAAAAACAGCGGCAATACATTTTAGTTCATTTTTACATAACGTAATTAACACAAAAAATAAATCAGTATTAGTTAGATAGTAGTAGCTATCCCATCAATTGTAGGTGATTTCTGGTATTTCGTCCCTCTTCCCTTTCTGTGTGTTGTTCCCCTGAGTGTTTTATTCATCATGCTTGCTTTACTGGTGAGTTTTCCACACAATTTTGAACTCTACTGACTTCTTAATTTCGTTCTGCCTTTCCTAAATATCCCATTGGTATGCCCTGCGAGCCATCTAGTCGGTGTAAGGCTGGGAGTGAGAACGCTAATTTTTGTAGGATAAACCTCCTAACAGACGCTTGGGTTTACGAAATAGTATGATCGATTCTAGAGAAGTTGTTTTTGCGCACTTTCCATGTTGTGAGAAAGAATCCCAAATACACTACTTTGCGCAACATTTGTACTTTGCAAATGTGGTCGGATTCCCCAAGTTTAAAGGTTGGCAACGAATAATAGAGTAAGCTCTGCCTCAAATAGAGCTGTTCCAGTTTTTTTCAGCATTTTTTTCTAGAGCCCAGTGCTCTTCACTCTATCGCCTCCAAAATAAGTTTTCCTAGCATTTCTTTCGCACGTCAATTTTAAACTAATCGATCTGACCTTCCCTGAAACATTCCCGATTTCATGAATGAGGTACCTTTTAAGTGAAACCCATACGCAGTCGCGATCCTTTGGTACGATGAAATATACCTCTTCTGAGATCTGTAGAAATGTATTTTTTTGATCAGTACCAGTTCGAAAGTGTTTATATTAGTAAGCATCCGCGGACGGACATGACTTTTTCAGAGATTCAGGTGATGCACTCGATACACATTTCATCAGAGGACGATTGAACCAAAATAGAAGACGGGAAGATGTGAGAATCGAAACGAGCTGGAAAAGCGTTCCAGCCGATAAAAGCGCTGAAATAGAGAGAAATCCTTCTCTCCCGAATTTCCCCGCGTAATGCGGAAACCGTTCCCGTTATGGGACGGGTGGAATGCGTTATACCGCATCTTATTCGGCGTCACTTAACCTCGTCCATGTCTCAATCCTAAGGTGGGTAAAATAGATTCCTCTAACATTTCCGGCATGCCTTATTCCCCTCCGGCACATCAATTTCGGGTCAATCGGCGCCGGATAACGACCTGCTTTCACTGAATAATACTTTTGTCACCCTTGCCAGCATGGGGCAGTTGGACATGAGAACAACTCAGACCCACACGTAATACGTAAAAGAAAGGATGAACCATCATCTTTCGAATGGCCGCTGGCATATAAAAGCGCGCGAAGCGAGGGAGAATTTTGGAGTCACTTGGAGGGATTTATGAGGCAAAAGGAAAGATAGGAGTAAACCAGTTGGGAGAGACCAACCACAGTGGCAGCACAGAAAGAAAGCAAGAAATTAACATGAAAATGTTAAACAAAGGATGTCGAATCTTTTGGCGATATTAAGAGTCAAATTTTATGAAACGAAGAGCATAAACTACACTTGACTCGAGAGAAAACAAAATTATATTGTGAGTGAGTTGGATGGATAACGAATATTGTCTATATACGAGTCATACAGGATGTTTTTATAACGATGAAAAACATTAAATAGTATTCACAATCATTTCTTTAAAAGAATACATTTAACAAGAGTGCACGATAAGGTTGATGCAGTGAAAGGGATATCATATAAAATCTCCACTGGTCGTAAATTATTCTTTTTTCACTTACACAGAATGACGTAAACCAATAATAAAATTATAATTTATACTCGAAATAAATCAAAAGAAATATCGTATTAACCACTAATGATAAACGTTAGTCATATATTCTGCGGTTCACTCAGATCAATTGCAGTTATTGCCGACCTTGTAATCTGAAATTCCCAAGTGTCGTCCAAGCTACGCTTTCCTAACGTATAATTTTTTCACGCGTAGTAGCAGCCGTATCAACGGACATAAACAAAAAACTTTTACAATATGCAACTTTATTTTTATGGTATTCCCCAAATTACTTTAAATGATAGCAGGCATACGCACGACTAAGCAACGTTGGGCATCGTCCTGTCATTTAAAATGTGGAAAATTGAAATTATACATTTGTATATATTTATGCGTATGCAAACATTCCAAACATTTAAAACAAGATAACTCAGACAAGTGTAATGCTATAAGTTGGAAAGAAAGTAAAAAGATAAAAAATCTACATTAAAGAAACAAACTTTTCTTAATTTTTGGTGGATTTCAAAAACACATTCTTCAGAAGGGAGAGTACAAGTATAAACAAATATGTACACGCACACAAGAAAATTTTTAGAGAATTTAATTCCACAAAATTCAGAAACAGCACAAACAAAATCACGAACATTGATTCGCAAGTTAAGGGACACAATTCATGACAATGACCCGGATTTTGATGTATACATCGTCTTCAGGTACCTGAAGATGATGAATTAACATCGAAATCAGAGTCAAAATAAGTATTTATCTGTGGAAGCTCGCAAATTATTTCGTCATGAATTGTGTCACTTACCTTGCAAAAGTACCAAATGTCCTTCAATGTTGATACCTTATTTTTAGGTTGGAGGTGGACGCTGAAGATTAAGCGGACCGATAGAGAGTGAGAAACGAGAAAGTAAGCGTAAGAAGGGTGGAGACACACCCTGAGGCAAAATGCCGGATCGGACACGCCATGAAGCATAGAGAATTAGTGAATAATATAATGTATAAAAGGAAAAATAGAAGGGAATCCCCCGCAGTTGAGGCCGAAGGAGAAATGTACAAGGTAAATTATGAGAGTCGGAAAGAAAAACTACCAAAAACGTTAATAGAATAAGCACTGGATTGGAAAGGGTGGAAGGCTGCTGCTGCCAGCCAATCGTCGGATTCAAATACCAGTGTTGATGATATATAGCTAATGTTATACTGTCTTAATCAACGAGGAACTTAATAAGAGAGAATATCCCCGAAATACGTTTCACATTCACGCAAAAAATTACATCTCTAATACTTAATGTAAACTTCCACTACAAAATCCCTTGATCTGCACTCGTTAAACGACTAATTATGATGATATTTCAACTCCCTTTGGTACAATTCAACTTGAACTTGAACCTCCGGAAAAATATGCTAGAGTTAAGTGGTCGACTCTGGGGGAGCAGCTCGCCTGGCAAACTCCTAAAGGCGTAGCATGTTTCGAATTCCAGCTGGCGGGCCTGTGTTTCATTATTGTTTATTTTGAATTATTGAATAGGAAGTATGTAGCCATCGAGGCAACATATAAACAAAAATATGCTACTGTAATATTTTTAACAAGACATTTTTGAACGAGGTGTCTAAAATCATTGTTAGCGCTGCAGCTTTTACATGGTTCAACGTCCAAGAGATATTATCATTTAGTCTTGTCGAAATATTTACTTTTCATTATACAATTATCGCTGTTTCCCTTGAATTTTCATTCACTAATCGAGCCACTAATCTATTGCTAATGGGATCAATTGCTAATCAATCAATTGAGTATACTCTATGGACCAGTGACCTTTGAAATAACAAATGTCATGAAAGTTATCCATGTTTCCATCGATAATTCGCGCTTTGTCAATATGTAAAAGTTCATTCAACGAATAAATAAAAATTGAGCCATACGCATTGGAAAACTTTACCTCCTTGAGGCTTTGAAACAGTATTTTGGAAGGAGCACACATCGTGTAAATAATTTACTCTGAATCCATGATTTTGCAACCTCATTCCACTTTCTTTTAAAACTTCAGAATCAACGAGCATTTAAACTGCATTATCTTGAAAATAACAACTTGCCATATTTATCCATTTGAAATGATTGAAGCTTAGTATTTTCCACAGATTTATTTTTTTAATGGAGATGCGACCGGCAACGACATCCTTCAATCAAGTCGCCAAGCGGCCAGATTGCCACATTATGTGTAATAATAGAAGGTGAATTTGATGAAACTTGACTGCACGCCAAATGACGAAATAATGACAGATTGAAGGAAAAACCGGTCGTATATCAATTTTTTAAATAAATATTTGGACAATTACTAAGTTTTAATGATTTCATAGCAATACCCACCGAAAATTTCAAGAATTCCTGAAAATACTAAATTTTTACAATACTTCCTTTTAAAGTGTTTTACTCAAAAATAGACATTTTTAAGTATTAATCCAAAAATAAGCCAATACAGTTATATATATCAAAGTACAAAGAATAAAATCTAACATTTAGCAGCATTTATTGTGCTCGCGAAGTACTATAATATCTTTCAAAGCCAGTTAATTCCTCATCGGAATCAAAGACATTCGCAATCTCATCAAGGTGCTCTGATTCCAATTTATGAAATTCCTCATTCATCTTCTATTCCCGATTAAACGTTTCGGATTCCGATTCGGATTCCGATTCGGATTGATTAAAGCTTTTAATAACCCATTTTTTTCACAAGACACTGTAACTTCATTCCAAGTTCCTGGGATCCACCTGTACATTTCTTTGTATGAGACCGTTGATTCTTTCCTATTTACTAAAGTATTTATTTCCAGTCAATATTCATTTTCTGGATCTGGAACGCAACTAACTTAAAAGTTTTTTAGTAAGTTCTAGGTTCCAATATTTGTGTTAAAAAAGTATGTACTGCATAGTATTTCAGCTGTCATCGTTTTCCGTAGCATTGGATTATTAAAATATGAATAGGCATTTTTCATTGTAGCGAAATATTTCATTCGGTTAGAAATAAATTTAAGTACATAATTAATTCGCATAACAGTCAAACCTGTCACTTAACCTTCACTTCTCTCTAATTAAGACCGATGCACTTACTCAATCCCCAAGGGAAGGCCACGGAATCATTAGTTTAACAGAATTCATTAATTCACTTCCGCGGAACTGCTCCCGAATTCTAATTCTTGTGGGAAAAATTTTATAACAGCATCCACTTTAAAGATATACATATTGGCGAGTACTGATTGCAGTTTAATCATTGGTTGGAAACATTCACCCTTATTATGAAATATCACGGGTAATCAATTACTTTTTCAATGTATGTTTTTATACTAGGAAACATTCTGGTTCTGTGACCTTGGTTTGATCATATCTTTGCATATACTAGGGTTTTTTGGCAGACCCTCCGATTATTAAGATGGTAACCGTCTCGCCAACACTCTCCTTCCAACATTTTCAAGTCATTGGTAAATCAGCTGCATGAAATTCAAGAATGGAAACATGGTCGCAAGAGAAATAAAATTACAAGAGAAACAGAAAGCTAGATGTACCAAAAGTGAGGCTCCTTAGGTCTGTTCATGGTCTTCCAAGCTTAGATAATATCAGAAATAAAATTAAGATATCAGACAAGTATGTTCTGTAATTTCAAAAACTAACAGAAATAGTAACAAACTATAAGAAGGGCAGGTAGATTAAATGAGAGGTCGCGGTAGTCCAGTAGGTAGAGGGCTCAGGACCCGGGTTCAAGACCCGGTGACGTATCTGTACACTTATTAAGTCCAAGTTGAGTGATTTTATAGATATAATGTCTTCGCGGGAAACCAAATGCGGAAAGAAAATGCCCCCCTCCTCTGAATTAACCAAACACCGTTTGGATTAGTAATAGGCGAGCTGTAAAACCCGAAGAACCCGACAAACCGACCTTTGGTGTTGAATACTGTGGTTTTACAGACAAAATAGTAGGAGAATCCCGCCCCACCCCACTATCCCTTTGTATAGAAGAGAGTATTCTCTTGGCACATCATATGGACGATCTATTCCCTCCCCTTCCCAAGTAGTGACCCACCGTGAGACCAGATGGGTGCCTGGATCGTGGGGAGGGTGGGTCTGATACTTCTGACGCCCACACCCGTAAAAGAGTAGAGGTTGGATTATCCAAGGTGGGGGAGAGCAGTAGGGTCAACGGTCTCTTACTTAAGGATTCGCCTGCCCTCCATCGCTGAAGATGAGCAGAGGGAAATAGAGGGGTGAGGGGAAGTATAAGGGGGGGAGGGAGAATTGAATGGGACCAACGGAGGCGATACGGAGCGATGCCTTGCGGTACCCCTCCAGCAAACCCGGAAAAGGGGTTTTTGTGGGTGACTTGGAGGAATTAAATGGCGTGGCTTTTTCCCCCGGCAGGGGGAATTGCTGCGCGGAGAGGCTTATGGGAGGACCAACTCGGTGCAGGGGCATTGGTCGTTACGATGACAGGGGCGCCGGAGATACGGAGGCTAAAAGAGCTATAATGAGCTTTGTCTCTCGTGTCTCCCTGATGCTCGGTGTACGAGTGACTTGGAAAAATGACTCGAGGGGAAATGCCGGGGAGAGACTTCGTGTAAAAGGAAACCATGAATCTAGGATGGTTATGAAGGACTATGTTCAAGTTTGCAACGAGTAAAATTTCCCTCAGTGCTTCACATAACCCATGACGACAGGACATTGGGAATTCTTGTTAGCCTCATGAATATTTTCACTGATAAAATGCAACAGACTTGTGTAAACAAGTCATGGCTAGACCACTAAATCCAGTTATATCTCCTATACGTCTATCTAATAGAATAACTGAAGTGTTACATGCAGTTTAGGAGAGAGATCATTATATACTTGCTGCATCAATTACTGATGCGGTAAAATGTAAAAAAAACATGCTGAGACCTGATTGAGTAATAGTTATAGACAAATTTGTTTGTGAAACTCATGTATCATATAACTCCGCTTTATAAAAAAAATAGTATTCTTCCTTCAATGTTTAACCTTCACAAATAATTTACCAGTGGAGAATTCAAAGAAGCAGTAAAATTTTCGTTTGGGAAATATCAAAGGTCTCTCTTCTTTTCATATATGGCTGGTAGGCTTAACAGGATGGAACATTCGAAGCTTCAAAGTCGAATAAAAAAAATACTATCTATATCCTCTCCAATAAGCTGCACTTTAGGTTTTCCTAAGATACACAGGCTAAAGATATCGAAAGCTACATTTTATCTTTCATTAGAACATCTCAAACACAGATATTTCGCTTCTGTGGTCTCTCTTGGATTTCAGAGCACTCTCAGGGCTTTTTATATATTGAATTGTCAGAGAGGTCTTACAGTACATTGCTGCCAAACGCAGATTTATGAAAACGATACAAATCTCTAGTGTTGGTTTCATAACGATATCCCATAATTCTCTTACCCCAAATATTTTACTTCTGTTTCTTCTTAAGAGCTTATTACGATCGCCTGAGTTTCACTCTTGAGGGCAATTCCTCGACATGAAAAATGCTGAAAAATATCTCGAACCAAGAATAGATAAATCAAAGAAGTCAAATGATCAAAACCTCAATCAAGTAGTAGATGTTAATAATGAATTGGCTGATCAGGTCTACGCTCTAACTCAAATGCCAGACATACAAGTGGAACAAAGACCTGCGTTCATAATCAAAGATAACAAGGCTAATTTTAGAGAGGCTTACTTTCAAGTTCATTAAATATTTATAAACATCACTGAATTCATAGCTTGAGTAAAGCTACGAAAAATTAAAATATAACAAATTAAAACTAACAGATGAATATGCTCAAGATCAAATAATTTCTTTTAATATGATGTATTTCCTCTAATTGCATTTTCTGAAATACTACCACTTTCTCGCAACTGATTCTGAAAGATAATTATAAGTTCGCTTATAATCTTAAAATATACAATTTAAAAAGCCTACAAGTCGAGGCCTCCTTAAGGGTTTTATACTACACAAACTCTGCAATTCCACATAAAAAATTTTATGTGGAATTGCAGGGTGTTTCTCTAAAACCTTTCATAATGAAAGAATTCCACCTAGTAACGCCTGAAACCATATCCTACACAAACTCCTTTAGAAACAAATAAAAACATTTTTAAGTAAACAAATGATATTTATTTACCCAGAGGCTGACGTGTACATAAAATAATAATTAAGTAAAGGTAACAGAGGTAAATAAAGTGAAAAATGAAAGCACAGGAGTTTGTAGGCTCAGATATGAAACGCCAAATTAGTAGCTTTTATCATGAAACCATTTGATCGAATTATTTGTGAAACGATACTAAGGAATGATTTCAAATGAAACAATTTTTATTGGTTAGAAGATACTTATAAATGAAAGGACTTTTTTAAAGGTATCATTCAATTATTTACCTTGAAAGCGCAATAATTTGAAATAAATATATATGGCGGAATGAGGGTCAAAAGGTCGAAAAAGATCCTAGTCAGAGGACCTATAAATCTGAATGAAGACCGCATAGGTTAAGAGTAAAAAAGCAAAATATCGTTGCCTATCGATCTTCCTTTGTAACATTTTTAAGCTAAAACCAGACCTGTTGACAATTTATCAGAAATATACATATATATATGTATATTATATATATGTATATTATTTATACATATACGTACATATTTATATATAATCTGATATTCACACTCTTAAATACTTACATGGGTACTGTTGTATCTCCTGTCTTGTTATTAGTATTGTTTGAATTTCATCTGCATATTTATCTGATTTTGCTCTATTTCATTGTTCTGGTGAAATTTCTGCATTTCTCTAAGTAATTATATAGATTCCATGTAATATTTGATTGTTTCTAACTCAAGAAAATCTTCAGTTTACATAAACATCTTACATACAGCTTCACGTAAACGGAGTGGTTGAATTAAAATTGCCTCCAATGCAGCGGATTGTAATTAGATAACGATATGATTATAAAAGAACGAAAAAATTGCCTTGCGAGATCAGTTGGCTTGTAAAAAACTCTATAGCTAATTTGGGCATCGACTTAAAGTCATATGCAAAGGAGAATAACACGCTGATGTGAATCGCGTTTTGGTGACATAGAAAAATAAACGAACATTATTTTAGAACGAAAGTAATTCTTTATAAAATCATAGATTGTTATTTTAGATTCTAAATTTATCAATTACTTTTATGTTACCTTGAGGTCACATAGTGCACGACGGAAAAATTAAACCTGGAGAGATAAAAATAATGTCTTCGTAATTAAGGTACCACTACCGTTCCTCAAGAAAATATGGTAAACAAAACTCTCCAAAAGACGTATTGTGTCTAGGTATCAGACGTGACAACGCAATTACGTACGGGCATTTATGAAGAGAAAAAAGTTATAGATCAAGGGGCCACTATGAATAATTTGTAAACGACTAAAGTAGAAGATTAGAAAAGACAAAGATTCTAGACTTCAACCGGGAGGGGTGTGTAAATTAATGGAAAGAAGGAAGTTAGCAAAAGGATAACGACAATAATAATAATAATAAAATGTCTTCCTTAATAAATGTCTTCCTAAATAAAAGACTAAATACTCTCTTCTTCCACCGTTACCATGTCACAAATATAATGTTACATGAAAGTAATGTGAGAGCTTTTACAAAAATAATAACAACATAGGGACAGATATATAGGGCAAATTATTAGAGACGTTAGAAGGAAGACCTACCAGGGAGCAAGAGAGCTAGCACTAGAGAGGAAAGGATGGAGGGCTACAGTCAACCAATCTTCGGATTGAAGTACTGATGAAGACGATGAGGATAGAAATTATACTATGTATTATTAACCCTGTAGAAAGATATTTACAATTTTGTGGGAAAAACGTAAAAAATTGTTGAATGTTAATCTGGACGAAAAAACCCACTGAAGGAAAACACCTAAACAAGAAGGAGGGTGTGAAAAAACTTCGCAAACCTACTGATATAATAGCTACTGTTTGTAATGGTGATTTTTGTGAATTATTATAGAAACATACATACATATACATATGTACACATACATACACATATACATACGTAAAATTACATATCGATATAATAAAAATAATAGATAATAATAATAATGACACCTGTGTATACACATACCGTGCCATATAGCATAAAAATTATAAGTATAAAATAATATAAAACATATATATCTAAGTATTTTCACGGGAGAATTCAAATGACGTGGTAGCTCAAATGGAAGAGCATCCGACATGTCATCGGAAGGTTCCGGGTTCGATTCCCGGTCA
>WURS02013914.1:0-12244 GCA_011762765.2 Rhinocypha anisoptera | reverse complement strand
AGAGTTAGAGTGAGAGAGTAAAAAAGAGTAGGAGAAAGAGTAAGAGAGAGAGTAAGAGAAAGAGAGAGAGAGAGAGAGAGAGAGAGAGAGAGTAGGAAAGAGAGAGAGTAAGTGAGAGACAGAGAGTTAGAGAGAGAGAGAGAGTTAGAGAGAGAGAGGGAGAGAGAGTTAGAGAGAGAGAATAAGAGAGAGAGTTAGAGAGAGAGAGAGAAAGTAAGAAAGAGTAAGAGAGAGAGAGAGAGTAGGAGAGAGAAAGAGAGAGAGAGTAAGAGAGAGAGAGAGAGTAAGAAAGGAATTTTTGTTTTAATGATCATGATTATGATGCGTCTGACATGCAAAAATGCATATTGCATATATATGTCATGTCTAAAACAGTTTTTTGCCCTAGGGTAATGCTTAAAAGGAAAGGGAAAGAAAGAGAGAAAGAGAGAGAGAGAGAGAAAGAGGATTAAATGCATTTTTAAAAATCATTTTCAGGTTAATTACATTAAAAGCTTTTCATTAAAATATTAGAAATTTGGGTTTTAGAACTGGTATTAATGGAAATTTGAATTAAAAATAGAGTAGGCGGAGAGAATAAGGGAGAGAATGAAGGAGAGAGAGAAAAGTACAAGGCAAAGAAGAGAGAGAGAGGGAGAAAAAGGGATGAAAAAGGAGAAAGAATGAGAGAGAGAATAAGTAATAAAAAGAAACAAAGAGTAAGAGAGAGGGAGAAAGAGAGAGAGAGAGAGAGAGAGAGAGAGAGAGAGAGAGAGAGAACGAGTAATAAAGAGAAATAAAGGCTTGAATTTGTAACAAAAAAAATATTATGTGTATAAGAGAGAGAGAGAGAGAGAGAGAGAGAGAGTGAGAGAGAAAGTGAGAGAAAAAGTGAGAGAGAGAGACAGAGAGAGAAAAAGAAAGAGAGAGAGAAAGGGAGAGTGAATAAAAAAGAGGAAGAGAAAGAGAAAGAAAAAAAGAAAGAGAGATAAAGAGAAAGAGAGAGAGATTCTCTCTCTTTCACTCTCTCTCTCTCTCTCTTTCTCTTTCATTCTCTTTATCTCTATCTCTCTTTCTATTTCTCTCTCTCTCTCTTTCTCGTTTTTTTCTTTACCTCTATCTCTCTTTCTATTTCTCTCTCTCTCTCTTTCTCGTTTTTTCTCTTTATCTCTTTCTCTCTTTTTATCTTTCTCTTTCTCTCTCTCTCTTTCTTACTCTTTGTTTCTCTTTATTACTCTTTCTCTCTCTCTTTCTTTCTCTTTATCTCTCTTTCTTTCTTTCTTTTTTCTTTCTCTTTCTCTTCCTCTTTTTTATTCACTCTCCTTTTCTCTCTCTCTCTTTCTCTTTCTCTCTCTGTCTCTCTCACTTTCTCTCTCACTCTCTCTTTCTCTCTCTCTCTCTCTCTCTCTCTCTTATACACATAATATTTTTTTTGTTACAAATTCAAGCCTCTATTTCTCTTTATTACTCGTTCTCTCTATCTCTCTCTCTCTTTCTCTCTTTCTCTCTATTTTTCTCTCTTTCTCTCTCTTTCTCTCTCTCTCTCTTTCTCTCTTTCATTAGTAACAAAATGTTAACCATTTCACAGTTGTGTGTGTTTTTTTCTCGTTTTGCTCATTAGTGAGTTTGAAGAGAGATGGAAAGTTGCATAATAATGAGCCAAAAATTACGTTATTATGACCATTTTTACATTGAAAAAAAATATTTTATTTTATTATATTTATTTAATATAAATTGAGATAGTGTTAATGAAAAGAAAGAACGAGAGAGAAAGAGAGAGAGTAGAGAGAGAGAGAGAGAGAGAGAGAGAGAGTAAAGAGAAAGTGAGAGAGAGAGAGAGTAAAGAGAAAAAGAGAGAGAGAATAAAGAGAAAGAGAGAGAGAGAGTAAAGAGAAAGTTGGATAGTGAGAAGTAGATAAAATTACAAAAATAAAGAAAAATTTTTTTAACAAAGTAAATTAATGAAGTTAAAAATGCGAATAGAAAAGAGAGAATTGAATTTTTAATTCTCGAGAGAGAGAGAGAGAGAGAGAGAGAGAGAGTGAGAATGAGAGTGAGTGAGAGAGAGAGTAAGGGAGTGAGTGAAAGAGAAAGAGAGATGGGGAGTGAAAGAGAAAGAGAGAGGAGGAGTGAGAAATTACGCTTTGAAAATCATAAAGAAATTCATTTGGGAAATCTATGTTTTGCATACAAATTTTTTTCTTTGCAAAAAAGGCTAGAATTTGTAAGAAAAAAAATTATTATGTGTGTATAAGAGAGAGAGAGAGAGAAAGAGAGAGAAAGCGAGTGAGAGAGAGAGAGCGAGAGAAAGTGAGAGAGAGAGACAAAGAGAGTGCGAGAGAAAGTGAGAGAGAGAGAGAGAGAATGAGAGAGAGAGAGTGAGAGAGACAAAGAGAGTGAGAGAGAAAAAGAGAGAGAGTGAGAGAGAAAAAAAGAGAGAGTGAGAGAGACACAGAGAGAGAGACAAAGAGAATGAGAGAGATAGAGAGAGAGAGAGAGAGAGTGAGAGAGACAAAGAGAGTGAGAGAGACAAAGAGAGTGCGAGAGAAAGTGAGAGAGAGAATGAGAGAGAAAGTGAGAGAGACAAAGAGAGTGAGAGAGAAAAAGAGAGAGAGTGAGAGAGAAAAAAGAGAGAGTGAGAGAGACAAAGAAAGGGAGAGAGAAAGTGAGAGAAAGAGAAAGAGAGAGAGAGAAAGTGAGAGAATGAGAAAGAGGGAGAGAAAGAGGGAGAGAGAAAGAGATAGAGAAAGTAAGAGAAAAAGAGATGGAGAGAAAAGATAGATAGAGTGAGAGAGAGAGAAAGAGAGAGAGAGAGAGAGTGAAAAAGAAAATCTGTTTTTACCTTGAATAAAAATGGAATGTTGATGAGATGAAAGGTGAAAAAGAGTGAAATATAAAGATTGTTGAAATTTAAATCCACAAATGAAATTCAAGATAGTGAGAGAGAGAGAGAGAGGAACAAAAAGAAATCACAAAGACAAAAAAATGAGTTAAGACTGAAACGAAAATATTTAGAACAAAGTGATACCACAAAGAGAGAAAAATAATGTAAATTTAAAAATCTTATTGCGCATGCGCAGAAGATAATAAACGAAGAAAGATAAAGAAAATTGACGTTGAATTTTTTTTTGCTATCTCATAGGAATTGTTTCAAAGAAACTTAATTTAAATTTTTTCTTTCTAAATGCACTTTAGAACCAAAAAATGTAGAAGAGAGAGAGAGAGAATGAGAGAGAGAGAGAGAGAGAGAGAGAGAGAGAGAAATGAAAGAAAGATAAAAAAGAAAATAATGGAAAAAAACTTTTTTAAAAAAGTTTAAAATTTGAGACAAAATTAAGTTGATGAGAGAGAGAAAGAGAGAGAGAGAGAGAGAGAGAGAGAGAGAAAGTGAAAAAGAGAAAACTTGCTCGACATGCGTTCGGTTCGAAGACACCAACACGACTGATTCTCTTTCTCTTTTTCTCTCTCATTCTCTCTCTTACCCACTCTAACGCCTTTTTTCTTCTGCGCATGCGCAATCAGTTGGCTTCTTCAGTTTGGTTACTACTAACACAATGTAAGAATATATACAGTATGTGTGTGTGTGTATGTTTGGACAGTTGCTGCTGTTTTTTGGTTGGTTGAGTTGCATCTCACTCTCTCTCTCTCTCACTCTCTCTCACTCTCTCACACTCTCTCACTCTCTCACTCTCACTCTCACTCTCTCTCTCTCTCTCTCTCTTCCTCTTCTCTCTCTCTCTTTTCTCTCAATTTCTGGTTGAGTTGCATCTCTCTCTCTCTCTCTCTCTCTCATTCTTTCACTCACTCTCTCACTCTCTCTCTCACTCTCTCTCTCTCTCTCCCTCCCTCCCTCCAGCTCTCGCGTGCCTCCACAGCGTCCTGGGTGTGAAAAATACATAGAGAGAGAAAGAGAGGGCCATCGCGGTCACAGCGCGGAATCTCGTCCTCGGTTTAAGCATCATCGCGGGTGAGTAATCGAATTAGCACGCGCGGGACAGCGGTGAGAGAGAGAAAGAGTGAGAACCGGTTAAAAAATATCTAAACGACCGACCAAGGGACAGTTGGTTAGGAACAGGTGGAAGAAATAATTCACTGGGGAGACCGTGATGTGGTGGAATTCCATAATGACATAATATAGTAGCTATCGCTTTGTACACATTAAAGAGAGAACTTGAACACACGCCCGGTTTTTCTAAGGACAATCGTCGTCATCCAGACGATGACGATCGTCGTGCCCGGTCGAGCTTTCAAGTGCTCTCTGTATTTTGTAGGGAGGCACGAAGAGATAATTACAATATTACGTATTATCAGGTGAAGGAAAGGTTCTTGCGCGTTCGGACGGAAGTGGGGATCGCAGCTAGGAGTAAAAAAAATAAAAAGACACGAGAAATTTAAAACAAAGAGTACGGGAACCACGTCGTCGAACCGGAAAAAAAAACCTTCCCGATAAAAGAGGAAACTGACGAAAGAAGAGAGTCTAAAGATGGAGACGTGTAGAAAGATAAAAGGAGAATGGCGTCGTTACAATGGATACTTATTCCTACGTCCTACGTCGGGTACGTGTTGGTACGCAGTACGTCGTACGGGTATTCGAGTAAGGAGGTTGTCACTGGTTTTCGACGTATCTGAGATGCGGTGAGGAGAAGGAGAGTGAAAACTCATCGAGTTAAGCAATTGGAAGAAGCCTTATTTGCATCAAGGCAAACGGGAAGGAATTGACTGCGATGATATCGAAGAAGGAAGAAATTATAGACGAAAGATGGAATGGGAATCAGTGCTGAACGACTGAAGCAGGCTTTACACGTGCAAGTCGACTTGCATGCAAGTTCCCTGAAAGTCACTTTTAAGGGGAGCTTCCATATGTAAGCACTCACTTGCATGGAAGTAGGGATCGATACCAACCCCAATCCAGATACGATCGACCATGGTTCGATAATTTAAGAAAATAGAATCCCTCCTATCTTGCCCATAGGTACCGCGAGATATATCGCATAACATCCGGTCGTTACTGTAACATCAGGGTGGTTGATACCGTTTTTTACTATCTGAAAAATGTCGGCTGCCGGTAATTCTAAATCTTGAATTGTAGGAATTGCTTTCACGAACGAAGAGCTACTTTGTTTCATCGAATCATATAATTCATGACTGTCTATGGAGCAGAGAGTTCTTCTTTAGAGGGAAAAACATATATATAACTGCTTAAATTGTTGCTTATATATAATTGTGAATCCTCTAACGACTAATAATGTATAACTAAATATGTTACTTTGAAAATCTTTATCTACTGTTGTTTATCTGAGATGACATTTCTTCGTGAAAAATAAAGCATTTAATAATATAATAATTGCTCATCTATTTTAAAAGTATATTTTCTGTCGGTAAACAAGTCAACCAGTCCTGTACATATATTTGTGTTAAAATCATTAGGGGTCGTATAAATATGTAACAGAACAGTTGCTTGGTCTTAAAATGGGTACATAATGATCTGTACCTGTCAAAATATGTATTAAAAGAATAATGGAAGGGTGCAATACTGCTAATTTTTGGGAAAGCATGATTTTAGACATTTCTTGCACCGGCATTGAAGAATTTTTCAAATATTCTTCCTTCGTCTTTAGTGAAATTTATTTGTTACTTCATACGAAGTTGAAAAGGTGAAATTAATGCATATTTATGTTAAATGTTCACCACTCTTGAAGCAGAACCGTCATATTAACAAATCCCGGCTTTCTGCTAGTTCCCATAATTCCAGATTCTATTCCGGTTAGCTATCAGCATGCGTGTAAACACTCGTACAGCTACAAGTAGCGATAGGAATCGATATTAGTGCGACAGTCGCTACTTCCATAAAAGTCGACTTGCAAGTGTAAAGCCTGCTTGAGAGAAGTGATTAGTTTTATAAAGGTAAGGTCGATCATCGATCGATCGAGGTTCATCTTCAGGGCTAAGATCTATACAATGAGGGAAACAGCAATGTCAACTCCACCTACATAATAGCATACTACAACACATAATTGACATTTCAGTTGACCTATTTTATTATTTACCTATTTTAGTATTTTTATACTCCTGAAGATGGAATGCAATATTACTCTGAACGTTGGTGGAGAGTAACTTAGTAAAGTAAGTTAATTTAATTTCCTACCTTACTTCGATAAAACTAATATTGTGAATGATTGAGGTCTATATGATGAGCGAACGAAAGTGATGCGTTTGGCGGACAAGGAAGAGGAAGAGCGTCGGCCAGGGGGGTAGCGCGCGCGCCGACAAAAAAAATCGCCGATTCGAAGCTCGAGTAGGGCATTGGTGTTGTGTTCATTCAATAGGGTTTTCCGCTTACTTTGGAGATGTACTATATGATCATAGCCATCGACGCACCCAATAAAATAAAAATACTACTCACAAGAGAAGTTAAGTTGTAAGACCTATTTGTCACGGCGATACCAAATAACACCAGAAGCTGAAGTGAGGTTCGATTATTTTCTTGTTGCAATTTCATTATGACTGGCCATATACGATGAGAACGGTAGTCGTTATTCAACCACGATACTATGAAAACGTCATCAGCAACGTCGTCATCAGCAACGGCATCAGCAACGTCGTCATCACATTCGATGCAATCACGTGTGATTTGCTTTTTGGGGTAAGAGAAAACTTTATGTAGAAGTACTGCTCAATAAAGTGTTGTAATTAATTTTAATTCCCATTACACTGTACAAAATTTGAATTTTACATTATATTTCGGCGAAATCTTTCACGTATATATGATAAAAGATTCATTGATTTGACGCCATTATTGCGTCATATGTGTATATGAAGAGTTTTCTTAGTCTACCATTGCTTCTTTTGGTGAAAAACGCTTTCCACGGTGTTTCTTCAAATTGGGTCATTGGAAAACTTACGTGTAGCCAGATTTGGCCAGTGGGGACACAAATTGGGAAACAAATCTGAACACAAATATCATGTTCTTCAATTTGAGCATTTACATGAAACCCAGAGCACACGACTACATCTCACGTACAATCCTGTTATTCTCTCTTCCTCCTGATATTAGTTGTGGGTGGCACCAAATAAAATTTTCAATATTTATAATAGATTAACGTTATTCCACGATAATATCTCGGTATGGCAGCAGCGGTGGTAATTTCTACATCAATAAAACTGAAGCTTTGGGCACACCATGCCTTGCAATTGATCGGCTCCTCTCTTTGAATGTTCAAGTAATTTTATAGCGGAAAAATAAAGACGAACAGATTCTTCATAAGCCTACAGTTGAAACTGAATAGGACTCGGCTGACGTTGCAAAGCAAAACTGTAATGCAACATATCATATGTCGCGCGTAGCCTCTGTAGTTGTCGTAGGCGAACTGAACATATGTTAGGTTGAAGCTGATACCATGTATACATCACGCATTAAGCTAACAATAAAAAATAAAGTTTATGTTTTGAACTATAAATTATACGAATAAAAAAATTATCATCAACTCTTTATTTAACAAAAATCGTATTTTGTGTGTCGCTTTAATGTGTTTGGTGCGTAAAACAGTTGTGTTTGGTAAACTTCACAACTGTCACTCAATATCTGAAGTAATTATTCGTACATACTCGTACGTACAGAGTTAGAGTAGTCGTGGTGAAACCATTTACTGCCCTTAATTTGGGTACCACCTTTTCGGCATGAACAGGATTAGAAAAGCCCAATCGTTATCCCCCTCTTCATCAACTTTCGAATTCCTGGAATTGTCCTCCCGTCGTTTTCCGCGTCGATGTCTCCCCGGTGGTCACGCGTCGTTTCCAGCGCTCTCCGGGCGTCGCTTTCGGCCATACGTGACAAGCGCGTCTCTCTTCCCGTTAATGGAATTGACTTTTTGATGACGCAAATTTTCGTCGGAGGTACGAGCAGTACAAACCGCCGATAATTGTCGCTCTGCGGTCGAGTGCTCTCCTGGGGCGGACACGCTCCTCCTCCCCCTTCCCACCTCCCCATCCCCCCGTATACAACATGGCGAATACGACGAATAGGCCATGGTGGAGGGGGGGAGGGGATGGGGAGAGTGGGGTTTGCGATCCCTGTGAGCGGTGGAAGGAGGTCCTAATCACCCCAACCCTCCTATTACAATAAATCCGTGGGACATGACTTCCTCCTCCTTCCATGATCTCCGTCTCCTTGGACGTACGACTGCCCACACCCCCCTCCTCCCCTCCCCCCCCCCTCCAAAAAAAAACTTAAAAACCCACGGTTGTATACCATACACATAGTATACACAGTAGTACCAAATGCGTTAGCAAGTGGCTTTTTACACCAAATACCGTTCGCACGATCATCACACAAACCATCCGGCGCAGGCGTTTTTCTTAAACGGAATCGTAATAAAGAAACAATATTTCCATCAAAAATCATTCATTTTCTCCTCATGGAAAATCTGAATTGCGAGCGCATCTATGTTTATTTGATAAAAATGATAATTTATGAAGGTTGAACGTCTCAGGCATAACTTGCGTGGAAAAGTTTCATCATTAAACTAGGCGTTACACCTCTTTTCCTTTATTCTTTTGAGACCCGTGTTCCATTGAAGTTCTAAATCATCTGGTGTTGATCACCTGATGATGTTGAACTTGTGGATAATTTGGAGAAACCAAGTGTGGCATCTAATTTAATGAACATTTATTGCCTTTGAACATTTTTCGACACTCAGTTCGGAGTACTCGCTGATGTGAATGTACATTCTACCAATTTACATAACGTATATTTAATTATGGATGCCTACTATTCAACGTATTATACATGGGGCACAGTGGCGTTGTGGTGGCGGCGAGTGGTTAGGACTATAGGAGGAACAAGAGCTCTATATCTCTGCCCAAAGAGGAAAATGATCCACCTATCCCTCTAACGGCAATTGAGCGGATGTGAAATATATATTGGAAGTTAAACGAGTTCTCGTGTGCCAAAAAACGACGTCGCAATCAAACGATGGAGCAATTTTTCGCTTAACGAGATAATCGCGTGCTTGACTACGGAGGTACGCGTGGCAGAGGAAAATAAAAATCACCTGCCTTCTCTCTACTCCCCTCCCTCCTAGGATTTACGAGGATGGGATTACGCGAGAGAGAGAGAGGACGAGAGAGATATTTGGAGCGGTGATTCTCCGTCCGAAATTATGTTCATGGTTGCATCGTTTCCATCCCCTTTTTGTTTCCAGAGGGGCGGACTCTCAGTTCGCGGTGGAAGACGGAGGAGAGAATATGGGGAGAGGAATGGAAATGGGGGATAGATAGAGAGAGAAAGTGTCCAAGAGGATGAAAGAAAAGAAATATTCATTTAATACCCCCAGTACACTCCCTAACGTGTAACAGAAAACATGGCACAAGAGAACGAATGGCAAAGACAAAACACAATTTTATTTCATTAAAACATTTGCATATAGTCAGTGACAACTACCTGTAAGAAAACCATCGTACTCATCATCTTCCTCTATCCCAAAGTCTTGATATACTCTCCATTTTCATGTGTGTGTTGTATATACCACTGCTTTTTTGGTAAAAAATAAGGTTGATTTGTATCATAATTAATAGCTTCTGTCCATATTAAACCATAAGAATCAAAGTTATTAATGCAAAATCCTTGAACAACACAGCAAGAATCAAAGATTATCCAAAACAGCACATTGACATGCTGGAGTACATGGTTCTAGCGTAAACATTTTATAGTCGACCAGAGGTCTCAATCTCAGCCATTGAAAAAAGATTTCCCACTATAATCGAGACCATGAAAATGTATCAGTTTCGGCAACAGTAACATACAAGAAAATAAAAGAAGTATCCTTAAACATTCGCGAAGCCACTCGGGTTTTCCACCGCGTTAGGGCCTTCATTCCGGCCGACTTGTCGACACCATTCGAGCGTCATTTTCAGGACTCTTGATTGCTCCTTAGCCGAAGATGACGCTCGAATCGAGTGTCAAAACGTCACTGTGGACAGGCAGGAACCTCTAGGGATGAATTGGAAAAGCAATACGTCGGACCATATCAACTATATTTAGTGAAATGCACAGTGAATTTATAGAAATTCGAAAGGATTCTTGGACGTAAGGGACCATCGTTCTTCACAAACGATACCATGGCGGGAAATGAAAAAAATACTTTTTTTATATAATATGCATACATCATGATATGTGTATGCAGGCGATAACCATATTTTGGTAAATCAGCCGTATGTAATGGACGTTGTGGACTACCATTTTCCCAATATTCTGCGAGGGAACTTTATGCGGGAGAAGAGAGGGTGAGCGGAAGAGATCGGAACATGTCCATCTCCTCCCCCCCTTTTCTCTTCCCTCCGTCACCGTTCCGAAAATCCCCCTTTCCCCGTATGTCCACCTCCCTACGCCTCGTCATTCCCATTCTATGGCCAAAGTTACCATAAACTGCACGTTTACATGGACACTGCAAGCCACCCGGCTGCGTGCGTCATGGGGTGTAATAATGGAATGGCATCGGGGAGAGGCGACGGAGGGACGACTGAGGGAAATGGATCAGAGATTTGAACACGGAACTCCCATAAGTTGGTCGCCTAGAAATTACCAGCCTTTCACCATCACGAGTCGCCAGTATTGTATCCACCAACCAAACCTTCCCACTCCGTCATTCTATAAATTCCTTCGCAAATTCCATTCCATCTCATGTATCATATACACACATCATTCTTCGGTAGATTTCTGTAGGTCTTTAAGACACCACGGTCATGCGGGAGGAAGAAACCTTCAAATCTATTCGTTCCACCGAATAAATCCTTTATTCGTGATCCGGTAGGCAAATGTTTGCACTAAGGTTAACCTGTTGGCCCTGCAAATGTAAGTAATATTTTCTCAAAATTGTTTGTTTTCGATAACCGATGTGCAACAGAGGTGATGCCATAGTCTCTATTATTCCTCAGTTGCTTTCACTCGTAGATATCTTTCATGTAGTCCACGATCTGCAAAACTATAACTTATTTAAAGGTTTAAAAAACGTTTCCTTTCCCACACAAACTAATGGAAAAGGCAACGTGTTATTTTTAACCTTTAAATATGAACTTCCACAAAGTAGAGCCAAAACAGTGTATTTTATAACTTATACTTTATTTTCTCACTAATTTCAACCGACAGGGCTGTTAGAAATATTCTCGATGGCATCTCTAATGCATCTTTTTATCATAGAGAGACTGAATTAATAATTAGTCACTCTTGTTGAACCTTCATATATATATATATATATATAATCTGGGATAGGAATTTGGAAAGGTTCTCCCAGATCGACGAAGTGGAAAGCATACCCGAAATATCTCTTCCCAATGTTAGTCTTTAAAGTGTTTCGTATAAATATATAGGGAAACTAAGTTTCTTGAGGATTTTGGTCAGAAAAAATAATTTAAATCATGCTATTCATAAATGAAAACTAACGAATAAGTGCTTAAAAATGGTAGGGAGGAGGAGATTGCTGCATGAAAGCCAAAGAAGGTAGGAAAGATGGATAGAAGGGGTACTCAAAAGGCAATGGGTTGTTGAAGGTTGTTATGGAGGATATATATATATCCGGGTTCAACATTAATCATTATCCTCGTTTTTAGTGTATTAAGTTTTCCAATTTTTAATAGGAAGCAACATCAAATAAGTCGTCGATGGATATTAGAGGAATAAACAAATATTAAATTGTTTTAGTAATTACAATCATCATAGGAAATTCTAGGGGAAAAATCCAAACATAAACGGCAACAGGAATCATTGGTCGTTAGAAACCATTAATCTTGAACATGATAGACGAGGGCAAAGCTCAGTACGAACCGATCGCCATTAAGGGCAAACCACACGTCTGTGGTTTTCATAAAAACTCAAACTCCATTTTCACGGAACTCTCCAGATACATCTCCTGGAGTTTGAACCCTGTACCATGCATTAATGAAAGACCCATTAGTTGAACAACGGATAAGGGTTTAAAGTTCTACTCGCACGGAAATGCAGTGATCACTATTATATGAAATATTTAACTTACTTATTTCGAAAGATAGATACACCTATGAAATTACATTGTAATCACGAAAATTTTGCCGAAAATTAATTATGGCAACATTGAGGATGCACGAAATTTGAATCCATTTCAATCCGCATGACAAGGAAGTAATGAACCAGGCACAGAATACATCGAAAAGTTGGATCAAATTGCCAGAGTAGGGGGGGGGGGGGGGGGGAGGGGAAAGAAGATGTCCCCGCAGTGGGGTTCTGCCCAATGGG
>WURS02013903.1:0-12245 GCA_011762765.2 Rhinocypha anisoptera | reverse complement strand
TGGCCGACCCCCCAAAACATCACGGCCGGAGCACCCCTGTATGGGGGTTGCTACGGTCCGTTTTGGGCAGGCTAGTATTGATGACTCACTTAAAGATAGCCGGCGAGCGGGCTACCTTCGGGCTAACCCGGTCGTAATAGACGCCGAGAATGGAGAGAAGACTTAAGAGCCTTAATCACACCGCATTCGCCAATTAGAACCATTCCACTAATAGGTATTAATTAAGTTGAACGGTCTCTTAGCACAAAAAGGTTGGATTAGAGATCCAATCGCACCACAATAAACTCGTATATCTGAATGCCTGTATTTCCTGCTTCTATCTGGAGGAAAGAGTGACATGATAGTGACAAGACACTGAAGATCCAGTTTTAGCTTACTAAGGTGGTCAATAAGAAAGCAATTCGATTTTTTTTGTGGCTGACTTCCTCCTCGTCCCATCCCCACCACATGGCGCAAAAGGAGAAATCAGGGAGGTCTTAACAACCCTCAAACCCAGACCGGATGAGTGGTCAAACGTACGTCAATACTCATACTAACTGACTTTCTTTAATCTCTGCCCAATCTATTGATTTCACCGAATACTACTACAATGGATTCCGCGCGTGTATGTGCAGTGACAATGTTATTTATTTTAATTACAACGCATTTAAAATATCTAGTTAAGTGCAAAGTTCAAGACATCAAGTTTAAAGACACGAAGTCTGCAACGTGAATTTATGAATAAAATTTTTTGACATACTTAATCGTTGAGTAACAATGAGCTAAAGACGCAGAGTAGCACAGTAATAAAGATGAAGTTTTAAAACTTTACGTCCTGCTTTGTGGGATTTAGTTAGCTTTTTCAGTGGGTGCATTAAGTCTGTGTAGCTACAGCTTTCCACTAGGATACAAATATTTCTCTCATTTGTTACGTCTGGATTCATGTATTTAGTTGATTACATGTTGGTTACAAAAAGTGAAGCTCACTTCATTTTTGTAGCCTTAGTCCTCCTCATGTTCCGAGGTACAAAGTCTAAAAGCTAACAGTTATAAGCCAGCAGCACTGAATATATCTTTTCCTTACGTTATCATTTTGAACGCATATATCTTTCCCTTTGATAACACATTTTACTATTATTTATGCAAGTGAATAATATTCTCCTAATACGTTAATGTAAAGAGTAAACATTTACATATAAATCATAGTAAGAAGTTCGTATGATACCGTAGGCAGCCTTGTAAGCGATTTTTCATTGCTCGAGCAAGTCCTATAATAATTCATCTACGAATGGAGGGATGTTATACGCAATTAACAAAGACTGGATAATGATTAAGTCAACAAAATCCTGTCTCGTTTTGCTATTCAAGGTAGATGGAATCGTATACTCCTCTTTCCTTCCTACGATATAAATGCTGTCGGTACCGGACTACGTCGGACAGAAGAATGCCTTCTTAAGTGGCACAAATATATGTGTAACTTCTGTTTTTTCACGAGACTCCGGCAATGGTATTGGCCGAGGTGAGAAAGAAAAGCAGAGGGGGAGGAGGGGAGTGGTCGAAATGGAATGAGGAGAGGCGGAAGGAAGGGGAGGGTGAGGGGAAGAGATGTAGGAGGGGAGGTTGATTCAAAGGAGGTAGCATGGCGTTTGGCGGGGATGAGGAAGGGGAGGGAATGGGAAGGGAAAACAAGTGAGAAGGAAGCAACACACGAATGACATGGTTGAGTCAACTGAACGGGAAAAGTTTGTCTTCGTGGGCGACTGGCTCACTTGGCAACTGATCCAATGAAATGACTTACGTCATTGCTTGTCAGCCTCAAGTACAATACCGACACGGGAAATATAAAGGGTTGATAATGACATATAGATATCTTAGGATATACTACAGGTAATAAATTGATATTTACGTTTTTAAATTCCATTTTATATTTCATTATAATTTATTTGCACGCGAAGGAAATAGGTAGAGAGTTAACTAACTAACTGACAAAAGTAACTCACACGTCATACACCAAAAGTTTTCTAGCCTTTCCGTGCCACCACCTTATTTCATGTGTCGTTGTAACAAATTTTTACTCTAAGAAATGGACCATATAGGTAATATAATATATAATTTTGGGTTTTTAGCTATTTAGAAGTTTACTACTTTCCCACAGTGAATTATGTGACAGAGATCAGTAACGAACTCGAAACAACCACGCAATATAAACAAGTCGATGTGATTAGTCATCATCGAATCACGGAAGGAGTTTTGTCATAGCCAGGTGCGTCAATTAAACCAAAAGTGAAATCGAAAAGATATTCTGGAACGACTAGCTCACCCTTTTTCGTTAACACCTGGCGTTCTTATGTGATTGATAACGACAGATGTTACATGAGGCAGCTATTGACCAACTAGCAGTTGCAGGGTTCGCTTTGAGGTATCTCAATGCCAGAGGCAATTTTGCACCAAGATCTTCTTAATAAAATAACAACCGAGCAAGCACCCGATGGCATAGTCGGGATCTGAACCACGCTGTCCTCTGGAGTGAATTATCTAGAAAACCATGTGAGCCCCCGAAGCAAAAACAAAATTCATTGCCTTCTCGGTCGGCATCTGATTCTTCTCTAAAACTTGTGTGACTTTTCCTAGTCTTTTTAACTAATCTTTTGGTTACTTAGTTTGGCTGTATTTCCTTTCTTTCCGTTGCTGATTAATACAAACATTGAACGTAAATCAAGATCTTGCATGGCAATCGAAATATCCAGACGTCATCGTGAGCTATACTGTATGCATGCATAGCTGATAGAGAAATAATGAAGAAAGTAATGCATTTAATGAAAACGCCGACTATAACAGTTAGTATAACAAAATGCAAGAAAAATTATTTAGTATTAAACTCACATTAACCTCTCCTATTTTATTAAAACAGCCAGAACTACAAAATATTTCAAAATTCAGACAAATAATTACGGTATTTTGCGCTTTGATGGCGATGTTTCGATGACGATTCGACTAGCCGTATGGATGCTTGTGGCTCGTTGAGCTGTAGTTAATAATGACCTATGCCATTGTGTTAACAACTGCGAAGAAAAAAGAATGATTGTGTGTTCGGTTCAGTGATTTATATTATGTTTCCGTTTTACGATATAATGTGGTTGTGGTATTCATTATCGAACTCGATTGACCTAAACTTCCCCAAAAGATGAATTCTCGCCTGCGATTTTCGCCTCTTCGAGTGGCTCCAATGAAGATCATCTACTCGATGTGTTCCGTCATATGAATTACCGCCGGCCGGGTTAGCCTGGTGGGAAGCGTGCTCGCCGGTTAACCCAAAGGTCGCGCGGGTTCGAATCCCACCTAAGGCACGGGTGTTGTGTTAGTCCAGATGGGCTTTCTATGATTTGAATAGGTGCAAAATGACCATAGCCGTCGAAGCACCCTATAAACAAAAAATACCACTACTACTACTATGAATTAACAATTCGAGCCACCATTCTATGTATTTTTTTCAACTTGCGTCACAAATCATTCTGTAATTAGACCCAAGTAGTCGACGGGGAATGTATATGTGATCTAATCAGTGTTAAATTGCACCTGTTCTAAACACTTTGGTCTGAAAAGTTCCTCGCTATCCGTTTAATAAAACTAAGTCTTGTCATGTGGATCCGCCGTCGCCCAATTTGGAAAAACGTCATAAGTATGATACAGTCATTTTTTTTATCTCTGACAATAGTGTGCCGAATTTAGACGGTAGTCGCACAGCGGAGAACGCGGGTAGTGAAAGAATTAAGAAGGCAGAAGACGGAAGGAATAGTAGTCCTGGCTTTGAGCGAAGTGAGCAGATGTAGAGAGAGGGGGGTAGGAGGAATGGGAAGGGTGGCCACGTCAAAAGAGCCGTTAGGAAAGCCTTTGGAGGGCGAGGAAAGGGGAAAAGGTGTGATTTCCTTCCCCTCCGCCCTTCAGAATCTTCTCCCAACCCCCACCCCTCACCCCCAACCACGTCCGCCGCATTCCCCCTCTCCCCTCCTTCCATTCACCTCATTCCGAGCACTACAGCACCTTCTTCCACCCAGTTCTAAACTCCCTCGATCCAAGTCGTTTCCTGGCGAAGTAACTATGCCATCCCATAGCATTTGAATGAATTCGATAAGGCTGAGAGAAACGCCCTTCGACCTTTCTCTCCCCCGTGTTCATATGAGGGATGGTGAGGGGGTTGAAAAGTCACCCATCTCGTCTCCAGTGAATGCACTCAAGTGAGGATTTGTATAAGCTTCTAGAGAAGGACGAAACACGACGTAAGTACAATGAATTTGTGAAGTGAGCGCCTTGTCTCTATTAGTAGGAGAGAGCTGAAGTCCCTATTTACAGGAAGTTTGGAGATGTGGGAATAATTCATTATAGCCGTACCACTCAGAGTGGGAATCCAGTTACACAAATTTTACGATGTTAGTTTAAAAAATTAAATCCCTTGAAAATATAAGTCGAAGGCGGTAAATAATTTACGACACTTTCCATGGCTCTAAATCACCATATTATTATAGCCATGAACAAATTTTAGATTAATGCATAGTCGATCTTTTGGATTTAATTTCACCGGGTTTATTCTGTTTTTGAAAATCAAATCCATTTTTACTGAAAATTCTATTTCCATTATTAATTTCAGATGGCTTTGGGTATAAAAATTATTCTTGTAATAAATTTTCCTCTGCTTCTAATTTCTGCGTGCTTTCATTCCATTTAAATGACTTTTTTTCCTGCCTCTACTTCGTTTACCTGACATTCTACGCTCTATCATAGCCTTCAGCAACCCATTACCCCTTATACGTAGCATCCCTTGCTTCAACTTTTCTCAGGTTCTTCGTATTTCCTCTACATCGGGCGATAAATTTCGCATTTTCCTTTCTGTCCACTTCATTTTCTTCATTCATCACCACAACATCTCAGTAGCCTCTAATAAAAAGCTTATTTTCTTTCCTCAAGGCGGAAATTCTGACAGTTCAAATATAGAAATAAATTATTGTAAGAAAAATGTGACTATTGTTAATTTGTTTTCTCCAATGGAAATAGACATTTATAAGTCAAGACGCGTTTGAATCATTTTCGGCATAGCGTTACTTTTTATGTATGAATGTTGGTGGTATCGCGAAAAGATGAAGATTCAAAAGCAATTACCCCAAACAGCACCAAATATTCAAGTAACTTAAGAAACCATCTATTCACATTTGATTCTCTAATCCAAAAGCGTATTTGGAGGCACAAAAACTTGTCGTAGTCCATGATGACGTAATATTCGAAGACAACCAAATTGAAGCAATGAAAAAATGAAAACCATATGAAAAACTGAGTTTTAATCTACAAAATACGAATATGAAAAACTGAGTTTAAATCTACAAAATACCCTATAAGCCACCTTCAGGGCGTTTTCGGCGATAGAGGTAAAGAATTGATGAAATAGATGATCACTAAAAATGTGGATCCCATGCAATTATCGATGTAAATATCATCGAACTTCAATGCTCTAAAATTTTCCCCGAAGATTAACTTACTTAAGGTGCTGCTGAAGAAGGACAAGATCTGTAGAAGTCATACAGTTTCGAAGTGTTTTGAGGGAGAGAAAAAATTCCAGAAACGTGTGGCAGAATTTCAAGTGGTAGCCTCCCAGTATATACGAGAGTTTTAACAAAATAAAGGCCATCACAATGGTGGAAAAGAATGTATTTTTAGAAGCATACTGAGCTTTCTCTATTTCCACGACTGAAAGCACATCACTCAGTGTAAAAGACCTTTTCACAACCCATCTTGGCTGAGCACAAAGAGGACTAACTACTTCTAGACGATGAATCAACTCGAAAAATGACCGAATCCAAGAGGCTCAAAAGATGTAATCTCAAATATTATAAAAGGGCTGAGAAAGAAGCGACTCCGGAGACTGAATGTAAGTGGTTTTCTAATTCAAGTAATGAATTATTTGAAGCATTCTTATGAATCGTTTAAAAAGTGAAGGACACAATAATAATATCCAGAGTTCCAAGTAATTCCATTCAGTGTCGTACCCCCTCCCCCGAACCTCTTGTTTTGAAACCCATCACTAAGTTTTCTTTCGTCTCTCATGCATTGTTCAATTTTTATGTAATGCAAAGAAAATACTCATAGGGTTAAATTCATTAGGTATGATATACGCTTACAATCTTCTATGATACTGTGGATCAGATTACAAAACATGGAAAATTTAAAAACAATACTTCATCCTCGTGATTTAAGTCTGTAAAACAGGATTTCATTGCGTCCAAAATGGATCTCTTTAGTAATTTCCCCATTCAATTAATGAACTTTACACCGTTTTAGAACAGCGGGGACAAACTCAGCGTTCTGTGCATATTCAATGGAAATCAATATTTGTAGTACGGTGTCAAATGAGTTACTGTACATTATATGTATAATATTTTGCATTTAATTTTTCATTAAGAAAAATTGTTTATCGTGTGGTTTTAACGATAATTTATTCTCTTGCCAACATTTTTAATTAGGTTTTACATAATTCTCACGCCATCAATGCAATTTCATTCCAGGAACTTGGATTTGTATCTCTAATTTTGATTTAACTTGAAACACTAAAGCAAAGAATTATAGTGATTTTTTTCATCATGGCCCATTGTTCATAGTGATGAGAAATCAAAGCTTAGGAGAAATAGTTCAGAAAATGAATGATCTTGCTGGTATCGGTGAGTTTAGTTTCAATTATTAAAGCACTAATTTTGTGCGGTATCCATTAGATTACTACGGTTTTTGGTGCAGAAAGCTATCTAGGATTACACGTAATGGAACAGGTTTAACGCATCTGACTTTACGAATAATATGTCCGCGATTTGCCGTAATGATGGAATTACCATGTTTAATGCCTTCATTATCGAAATGTTTTATTTTTGTCTATGATACGGCCGTCTAAACCTCATCGTAAACTACATGACCTGGTGGAGTATCCGGGAGAACTCCATGCATTTAATACACCGGGAAAATGCCAAATATTCGACCTTGGTATGATGTTCTGAAGGTATCCCTTACGTATCTGAGAAGAAAGAAGGCACGACGCTTCGAGTAAGGACTAGAGCTCCAAAAGTAACATGGCACTGTGGCCCTGGCAAAGGGGGTGGATATCGTTTACAATCGAAAGCATCTCCTCTTCTTTACTGCACTCAAAATGGATTTTTATAGTTGTTCAACTAATTTCATGAGCATGATAAGAAAAATTAATTTCTGAAGCCTTCTATTCTCCCCCAATTGACCTATTCTAAACAGTAGTCTACTCATTCCTGAGCATTTCTTCATGTTCAAGCAATGATGATGGAGATGACATGAAACCACATAGTTTGTAGCAGTAATAAAGACTCGATTAATCAAATTATGACCTAAAATTATTCGGGCGAGGAAACAAATTAAAACATCATTCCATACATAATTTGATAATTATATTTGATGAAATATCCTCTTCTTTGAGTAAAAATATTGCATGCCACCGCATAATTTAATCGGTAATAGTCAATAAAAATGTTTAATAATTAATAACTTCAGAATAAATACAATGTAAATTGTAAATTGCTGACTTTAACGTCAATACCTGATGGTGTAAATTCTTCAGTATGCTGCTTCAATGGATAAACAACGATGAAAGTAAAACGTTACAATATTTAAAATCTTTAAATAATAAGAATGAAATATGAGACAATAGAATAGAACAAATAGAATTCATTTCAAGATAAAAAGAATAAATTTCCAAAGGGACCTCTTTTTGTATCTTAAAACATGCCATATTCGAATATTTGGAGTTTTCTCGGTGTATTATGTGCGTGAAGATATCTCGGATACTCCACCTGGTCATGTAGTTTAAGCCGAGGTTTTGACGGCCGTACCGTAGTCAAAATTAAAATATTTCGATAATGAAGGAATTAAGCAAGGTAATTCCATCATTACAGCTAATCGCGGATGCATTATTCGATTACTGAGTGATGAAGATTTTAAAAAAAGACTCCGTTCATGAACTGTCGTTAAGAGAACGTTCTGCCACATTTCATGGCCCTCGTTTAACCCTATAACCGTTTAACCCCTTTTTTAGGGGGTCCTTTAGAAGACGTTCGCCGTTTGAAGTGGACTTCCGACACTTCCGGCTGATTACGAGTTATCAGTTTTACCCTAAAGCGGCAATAAAACTGATCACCGACTACCTTCTAGAAATAAAAAAATACAGCAAAGTTTTATTGGTGCAAATCGATCAAATACGTACCCGTATTAATATCAGAAATAGAGGTCAGAGTGAGCAATGAACTCAGTATCCAGAAGTATTCGGCTTCACCTTCTCTTTGGTTGGCGACGGAATGATTAAGCTTTTCTTCACATGCCCATACACAGCACTAAGTCAATTACGGTGGCATAATTTAACAACGAGAACGAAATACAAACATAAATGCCCTAGGAAAATGAAAATCCACCTAGCTGCAGCCTCCGGAGGACGTTACCCCGCCGCCACCGATGCCGATTTTCTTGTAGATATCGCGAGACACGCATTTAATCATAACTCATATAACCTTTGCTTATTACATTTTCGTATTTTATTTTCCAAAAATAAAAACCGTACAGGGGATTGAAATCATAAACATCGACCCAATCTCCGGATTGAAGATCATTGGCGGCTGGATTATCAAGTATTTTTGTTTATAATTTTGACCTCACGGAGGTTTCGATCTTCCTTATTACCTTCGCACGACCTTGACCAGCGTCAACGAAACCTAATCCTTGGGCGTATTTCGCAGAGATGGGCATCTTAAACTCTCATTTCCTCCTCCTCACTTCCCGAAGTGCCATCCCAAGTACCACCGCTTTCGCAATTCTCCGAGATTTCGCCGCCCGGTATCGCCCTCACCCCTTCGCCGACCTCGATGATTCTGATCGTCTCATGACCTCTATGATGGTGCCACCTCTGCCGTAGCTCAAAAGTCACGCGTGTCGACTCCTTAGAGATACGAGTACCTACTCAGTAGCGCTTCAAGGTTATCCCTTACTGCGGGAAGGAAGGAGAGCGACGATGAAAGGAATTCTTTCAAGCGGAGAAGATGGTCGTCTCCACCATTTTGTCCACAGTCTCCACCTTTTTTTCCGGATTTCCTTCCCGAGGATAAAACTTGGGAGTCGAAGGAGGAAACTTAGCGGCGATGAAAGGAATTCTTTCAAGCGGAGAAGATGGTGATCTCCACCATTTTGTCCATAGACCTTTTTTTCGGATTTCCTTCCCGAGGATAAAACTCGGGACGCGAGAGAGGAGTCTTAAATGAGTCGAGTGACGTGTCTGTTTTACTTTTTTTTGCGACGTATCAGTGGATGTCATTTCCATTAACGAGCTTTCTAAAGGCGAAGACCATGAATTGCGTACTTACTGGGAAACACTTACGTACGCACTTCCCGTTCTTTCAATCCTAACATTTAGATGGCAAAGAAAGGAAAAGAAAATCATTCTGAACATAAATATGCGAAGATCTCTAGAGATATTATTCCTAAGCGCCTTATTCTGTAACCATTTTTATGATTAATTATCATAATTGCATAATCAATTAAGTAAAAATATTAAGATTCAATTCCTAAATAAGAGACTCCTTGCACATGCCATACTATTACTTTTCTGACATACAGAGTAACATGGTTTATCAATCCGATGATTGATTTGTATGTAGAGGTCCTCGAAACTAAGTTATCAGGTGCCAATCTCTTCATACTTTCGTAGCCCCCTAATTTAACGTTTTACATCAAAGCTTGAACTATCTATCCAGTTCTTCCTTTCTAAGGACCTTTGGTCTTTCAATAGTCTATTCATTCGAACAGAATATATACCACTATCTTTGTGATGAGTAAATTTCTGAAAGCTATCGGTAGCAAAATGGTTGTGACAGGTTATGATATTAAGATGAAATTATCTCTTCAAAAATTACCATATATTTATAATTATTCTGTCGGTAATGAATGACTTTTTTACGAAAAGTGATATAGTGATATAAATCCGATCAATTTGTCACGAATAATTACACAATAAATTTATTGGCCTTTGAAATTTTTCAACATCTTTAGTTTCTAATAAATAAAACCTTTATTGAAGACCCTAACTTCTACAGCCTTAGCATAAAGAACAGCTTCAGGTGTTAGTTGGTGGAATTTTTCCATCATGTCGTTTCGGAAATTCAAACTCTGCTACTCCACTAGACCCCGCGACCCGCGGTGACACACGTAAGGGTCGCCCACCCCACCCTCCATCCCTCCACACGCCCAACCCACGCCTCATCATTGGTTCCCGTCCCTTCCCTAACCGTTCCAAGGGTTTAAAGCGTATATATAGCATGTAATTGTGATGGATTTTTCACCTGATGATGCTGCTCGGTGGGGGAAACCTAGGTCGTGAAGAATAAATTTATTATGTGGAATAGCAGAGTTTATTTTCCGAAACCTCATTCTACAGTCTTCTTCTTTATAAGCCTTATGATACATGAATACAGCACAGTAGACTTCCACTATCGGGAGATGGGTCTTAATATGTAGTAATTCTAATATGTACTTTTAGGAGCTAGAATGGACGCAAAAATAAATGATTTTCTTGTTTCTACTATTATCGGGCCATTGGTATACTTGTACTACCTGAGAAAAACTGTCAAAATCTCCCTGATTCCATGTATCTACTACCTAATTCTCCGGTGTGGCATCGAGTTGAAATGATTTTTCAATTTCACAAAGGTCACGAATTCAAAACTTAGTTGTTATTTTCCAAAATTTGAAACTTCAACAGCATTACTAAGAATGCTAGACAATATTTACACAGTGTGAGCAACGAGTGAGTAAACGAAAACATCTTCATAGACCCCTGTGCCTAAGTATGAAGCACATGCAAAGATCCCATCGAAAGCCGTTAAACTAGAATAAATCTTCGGATGCAATGCTATTATTGTAAACTAAAAAAATCATTAGATGGTAAAATGTGTACAATTGAATCACTCGAAAGAAAACATTAACCGTTGGTTTACTTTGTAAATGGCTCATAAGATCATTTTGGCATGGGATATTATCCGCTGTCAGTGTTCAAATCTAATGCAGCTTGAAACAAGTTGGTTGTTATAGCACAGGAAAAATTGTAGTTTAAATGATATTCTTTATATTTAAGCCAGGTTCCTTCACTTTCAATACTATGGCATTGGTACCTTAATCCCAATATAGTAAAAGTTTTCTCACTTATATTATAGCAGCTGGTAATCAGATAGTTTGTGTGTTGCGAACCTATTTTCAATGTTCCTGTTTCATGTAGTTGTTTACAAGATAAAAATCATACCAAGTTAAACTATAATCCAAAATAGCTGGAATAATTTTCGAATTGTGTCAGAGAATAGAGAGTAAGATGCCAGGATAATCTCTATGGAAGCCAAAATTACGAACACATTAGGAGGTTAAAGTGGGTGAAAAACAAGAGGAGAGCTGAATCAAGCCCACGCCAGGGGATTAATACGTGATGATGGCTTAACATCGATAACGCCACCACAAGGGTTTCAAAGTAAACAAACCAAAACAATGTGGAGGAAACCCAACAGGTAATAAAGTTAACTCGCGATTAAATTCGATTTTTAAAAAATAGCTAGGCAAAAGCTATGAGACTTAACAATGATACACCCAAAAAATATATAAACTTGATGAAATGCAATATACTTTAGTATCTTGTGAGTTTGGCTTGAAATTCGAAAGAGACGAAAATCCCACAATTTAAAACTGAAGTTCTGCAGTCTTTCGTCGCACTTCGAGAAACGAACTCTTCTACAAGGGGCGAAAATTCGAGCGGGGAAACGAAGCACGAAGAATTCTAAAAAGAGTCGAGGGAGGCGGACGAGACGTGATGGAGGGGAATGGGAGAGAGCAGGGAAGGAAATGAGTGCGGGAGAAGATGGAAGAGAGAGAGAGAACGGGAGAGAAATAGTATACGTATATTCCAAAGGGAGAGATTTCAATCAATCGAGAAGGCTGGAACGATCGATCGATCAATCAGATGTGTGAGAGAGAGGAAGAGGGAGAGAAGGTCCCGCACGCCATATCGACGGGGTGGTGGAAGAAAAGGTGGGAGAAGACGGTTACCGGTAATGGGCGTAGTCTTGCTGTATTACGGAGAACCCCCTTGGAAAGAGGGAAGAAAGAAAGGCAGAGACAAGAGTCCGGGGGCCGTCCTTTTTAAAACCGTCATCCATCCATTCCCATCCCCCTTCGCCTCTCCC
>WURS02013883.1:0-12245 GCA_011762765.2 Rhinocypha anisoptera | reverse complement strand
GGGACCGTCACACATCGCCAAAGCCGCGTACCCCTCCGCATAGTCCAAGTCGCACATCGCCAAAACCTCGGTCCCCTCCGCATAGTCCAAGTCGCACATTGTCAAGACCGCGCACTCCTCCGCATAGTCCTAGTCGCACATCGTCAAGACCGCGCACTCCTCCGCATAGTCCAAGTCGCACATCGCCAAAACCTCGGACCCCTCCGCATAGTCCAAGTCCAGTTAGACATCGCGATTCGTCAAGCGATTGTGCTTGCACCAGCTGTGCGGATCGCATCTCAGCCCGTCGAACTACTTCTCCACCTTCCTCTTCGAAACCGGCAAATTGTCATACTCCCCCACCTCCTATTCTGGTGGATCAGGAATACAGTCAAAGTCCACCTCAGCAGGATTCTGAGTGTGTTCAATCAACATCACCAGATCCGGAGACTATTGTTGCAATGGATATTTTTGTCGCACCAATTTCGCCACCTAGCCAGGAACCGTTACTGATCAATCTAGGACTGATCGATCCCGACTATGGACACGACGATGATGAGGATTCTACTCAACGTAAGTTCTTTGGATTTTGTACTAATATTACAATTACAGTATTTCTCCCGATATTCAAACTAATGGATGGTTGATCTTAATTGGCCTAAAATTTTAAATTTGACAAATTTTGCTTATTGCTAATAAACTTATTTTCAAATGAATGTTTTAATTTTCAACATGTATTTTAACCAAAGAGCAATACCTGGTACAATACATTGGAAAGTGGCCTCAGATACAGAGTGACCAATGTATTTTACTCATATCTATATCTATAGACTTGACTGCTAGCTTCAGTTTGCTCTTTGCCTAGTCACGTCTTTTTTGTACTAGAAATAGTCAACTTTGCTCAGAAACTATATGCCAAAGAGAAACTGTTGCAATTTTGCAACGAAATGGAGTTTTAATAAAATTCTTTTTTAAGATATAATCTACACAGAATAAGCTTTCTCGTGATAGTAAATAAGTTTTAGGAAAATTAAAAATTTTTCGAGTTCTGACAGAAAATGTAATTAGAAGATTTTGACTTGAAATTTTTAATGAATTTTTATTTTTTAAATTTTGTCACTGATTAGGAGTAGTATCAGTTAGTTTTTTTCAAATTCTAGTGCTAATTTCTAGATATTTCGACTATTTTATGTTTATTTTGCTTACATATTATTTAAATATATATATAATAAAATGTTTAATCAATTTTAAAACTGATTGTCATCATCATTATTTTACTATATATACTTGTTAAATCAACTTTTCAATCGGTCAGTTTGGATATGGGTGTTTCTGATAATGGTGGAAGACTGTACTCTTATTTTTTGGAAAAAAAATAAAAATCTTTATTTAGGTTTATTTTTTAAAAAATTTAACAAAAATTATATATATTTGCATATATACTTGTAGACACACCGAATCGCGAGTTGGTCGAGATTGACAACCTCGTCGTTGAAGAGCAAGAAACTTATCAAGCAAGAAGAGAGGAGTGCTTTGAGGAGATACCGGAGGACCACCTGAGGAAGAGAAATGCGAGCAAGAGTGATGAGACTAAGGAGAACTGTGTCCTGAAGAGAACTGAAGCGGGTCCCGAGAGAAGAAACCAAATGGTGATTCTCATGGACTATGAGAGAGAGTGGCAGAGAAGAGCCGAGAAAGCCAAGTCTGCTCCGGGATTATCCTTTGCGGACGCTTTCAACAAATTCAAAGGTAAATCAGAGGTTTTTACCGGTGGTTTGTAGCATGTTACACTCTTAGGCTTACAAGTAAACCAAAAGAACATGTAACCTCGACTTTAAAATGATTCATATGCTAAACTCATCATTGGGTCAGTAGACTTTAAAGTATAAAGGGATTTTTCTGTGAAGCTTTAAGGAGAGGAGAGTTTGAGCTTAGACCTTTGGACATTTCTATTGACCTCATTGACTTCAATATAGATCACCAAAGTCAAAGCTCAAAATCTCTTTTTCAAAAAGTCTCACAGGAAAATCTTTTTACACTTTAAAGTTTACTGATATAAAGAGTAGTTTAGGATATGTATCATTTCAAAGTCAAGGTTACAGGTTTGTTCGGTTTACTTGTTAGTTTCCACTAGGTTGGCTGAGCTAACTTGGCTGACAGATGCACATGCTTAAGTTTCCGCACAACAATGTGCTCGGGGTCATACTGAAAAGACGTAATGTGTCACTATCTGCACATGCGCACAACTCTCACATACTTAGGCGTTGTTTTCGAAACAAAGTATAAGACATTAATTTAATTTCAGATAGTTTAGGAGAGAGAGATGGCGCTAAAATAAAAAACGGCTGCAAAGCCGCAGACATTTAACTTGAATTATCCAAATTTGAATGATAACACACAAAAAAAATTGAATTGAACCGGTTAAGAATTCAAAGTGTAACACAAAATGTTACAATTCGAATTCGAGAGTTCGAATCATAACACCGCAAATTAGATTCGAATCAGTTAAGAATTTGAATCATAACACTAAAAGTTAGATTCCAGTCGGTTAGGAGTTCGAATTTTACTGCGCATGCCCCGAGAAGTGTGACAAAAACGAATAATTTCAAAACATAGGACATAAATGCACGACCAAACTTTTTTTCGTTAATATATAGAAAATTTTATCTTCATTGTGGGAGATAATCTAAAATTATTGCTTTTCTCAATAATTGCAGAAGTGAACCCGAAGCCAAAGCCGATGCCAATCCCTCCCCCCGAACCTCTCAGCACTTCAGTGGAAGTTCCGCCCAAGTTTGACTTGATGGAAAATATGGGAAAGGAAATGTACACATCTGGCGAGTGGGACGAGTTTGGACTGGCGATGCATCTTCTCGTCAGTGATTTCGAATACAACAGGTTCTGGGCGGATCGAGCTAGAGCTGATGAGGCGCAAAATGAGACAATCGAACGCGACCATGAGAAAGCCTCTTCTTCGCGGCATGTGTTTGTCGGCGAAGAGAACGGAATTTTCGAGGAGGAGCAAGAAAGCCTCAAGTTTCCGTGTAAGAGGTTGATTGTTGAGTTGATTCACCCAGATACGGGCAAGTATGGTGGCCACAAGTGCTTGCTCTGTGAGGAACATTTGAATTCCGATTTTGTTGAACATCACAAGTACGGACTGCGGCATCTGCACAAGTTCAAGGAATTGGTCAATCCCTCAGTTCTGGTGGCTCATCTCCCTTCGGAACGGATCAGGAGAGTGTCACCTCTCCAGGAGAAGTTAAAGTTCACTGAGGATATCAATCCATTCACTCTTGATCCACTTCACGTCACGGTGTTTGAAGAGGTCTTCTTCAAGTATGAACGAGCATACAATGAGTTGTACATGCTCAAATCGGATGACAAGGTACGTGTGTGTGAATACTTTTAGAGTCACTCGGTCTCTCTTATGGTTTCATTTGAGTCAATCTCAAAATCTACTAACCCTATCTAAGTGAAACTTGGCAAACCTATTTATCTTGGTTATTACTTTTAAAGTATTTTCAAGAAAATACTTTAAAAGAGGTTAAAGAGGTTTTATGAGTTCTATTCAGAATTGTTCAATGTATTCTCTCAATGGGGCACTTTTTGGAAATCTAAAACGCTTCTTTACTCTTTGATTAAATTTTTTCTTCTTATATAAAATTCCCGTCACCAAAAATGTTAAGTTTACTAATTATCTTAGTATTAATGTTTGTATGTGCCCACATATCTGGGATAATTATTTTTTAGAGCCACGCCTACTTAAAGTTTAGAGAAATTTTTAGATATTATAATTTTTATTTTTTTGTCCACTTTTAAAATGAATATTTAGATGTTTTATAAAATAAACTTAAGATTGATTAGTCAAAGAAGCGTGTCCTAGGGAGCAAAACTAAAGATATTTTAAGTCAAAATTTCAAGTTATAATATTCAAATACTAGACTATAAATGTTTTTATAGTTTGTTTAACCTTTCAAGGAAAAATATTGATATATCAAGAAAACCTCTGTGTTTTATGGATACACTCTTTTGAAGCATACTAATCATTGGAGAATTATAATTTTGTAATAGTCACTTTAATAACTATCTTTTTATCGACACCTTTTTTATCATTCTAAGCAGAACATTTTTTAATATGAATATCACAAAACAAAAAATATCAAACTATACCAAATGGTTCAAAAGTAATTATTGTATGTAGATCACAATGTTGCAACTTGTTTGTTAAGAAGAGTGACTAACTTTTTTTGTTAATGTAACTAAAAAATATTTTAATTGTTTGTCTTTTCAGAATGACCTAACTGATATCAACAATGTTATCAATTCGAAAATGGACCAAATTTTGCCCAGAACAGAATATGGAGCCTACATCAATCTTGCTGCATACTGGATCGATCGTTCGGTGCGCAACCTGACCGAGTTCTTGGAGTTGAACCAATTCATCTATCCGATCAACGATGGTCGGTTCACCTATTCGGTGGGCGACTTTGAGGAGATCAGCGCTCGGTTAGACGGCTCGAAGCGAGGTGAAACCGCCTTGAAAGGCAAAACCAAATTCAACAACAATCTTCACCTGGGCGAACCGAAGTCGATTCGACTGCTCCGACTCGGTGTACTCGGCAAGTGGTTGATGCTCACCCAGGAGAATTGTTTTGCCATTGTGATCTATACCGCTTTTGCGCCCGTTGTCGACTATCTTTATCTTCTTAAAAAACTGATCACACCAACTTTCTGGGACAAGGGCTTCGAGTACAATATGGAGACAACGGTTTGTGAGAGTCAGGCTTCGGTCAAGGTCACTACTTGGAAGGAAAATGATCAGAAACTTTACTTTAACCTTCTGGTCACCTCTCCTTTCGTAGAGAGTGCTCATCATATCGAACTTGAAGGTAAGAGTAGGGTAGAATATACGCCAACAACAATTGTTTTATACAGTGTTGCTTTAAGTTTTACTTTTCGAATTTACATAGAAAAGTGAAGCAAAGAGAGAAGTAAACAGTGTTTGATTTATGCATTATGAAAGCTACACTGCTTACAATGGCTTGGTGAAAAGTGAAGCAAAGAGAGAAGTAAACAGTGTTTGATTTATGCATTATGAAAGCTACACTGCTTACAATGGCTTGATGTGAAAAGTGAAGCAAGTAAAACTTATACAGTATTGCCTCATGTTACCGTCAAAACCCGATTCTCGTCAAAACGTGAGTTGCCTAAGCAAAACGTCGCGTTTTTTATTTTGCGTGCCTAACTTGGGTTTTGCCTAGTCATTTTGGGTTTTGCCATGCCCAAATCAGGCAAAACATAAATTTTTGTTAACATTTTTATTTGAATTTTCATTTTGGTCTTTTTGGTTAATTCTTTGATTTTCAAAAGCTAATTTTTGGATTTAGAACTCTGAAATAGTTGGGAAAGAGAAAATAAAAATGTTAACAAAAATTGATGTTTTGCCTGTTTTGGGCATGGCAAAATCAAGTTAGGCACACCAAATAAAAAATGCGACGTTTTGTCTAAACAACTCGCGTTTTGACGGCAAAATATATATATATCGATTTGCATTTGACGCCATTACTCTTGTTAAAAGCTATTAAATTACCTTTTGTTAATGTAAAATTGTATGATTTATTATACAGAGACTTACCCTAACTTGTTGGATCTTCGATTTTGTCGAAGTTACTTACGTCGAGTTCGTCAACTTCGATGGCACCAGGAAATGACCAAGCGATACTCATTCTTCAGTTTTGTACTTCGAATGATACGAGACTATACTAAAGACTGTCAAGTACTCCTACTTTGGGTATGTTTTGTCATGTTTTATATATATGTCGGTGTTTTCAAGGGATTTACTCACCGAATCTTCTGGGAAGTTTCCCATAGGCCGTTGATCGTTGATTTGGTCAAATAAATCATACCTTCCAATTAATCCAACCAATCCTTACTTAATCTTAGCTCAACGACTATCATCATATCATATAAATTGGATAAAGACCAGTCGAAGGCAAAGATTTACAGGAAAGGGGAGGAAGAAACAGTTCAACAGAATGGATCATTAGGCACATTTAACATGACACATTCGATATAACTTGACTGCTCTATTAAAATCATGGAGTGGACCGATACAATCAATAGAGGAATCATCATATAACCAGTCAACTGTTACCTTCTGCTAGGTTACTCGTAGATCAGTTCACACAATGAGAGAAAGGTTAACATACCTTCAAATCATAGCAATGATGATCAGTTGGTTGTTGAATCATTCAGTCCGTATGACGTTTTATCTAGAAAGATGAGTTAAAGGATCACCTGGCAAGATGCAATGATATAACACAGAACAATCCGAATGTTTCAGTAAGCACAATCAATAGAACATTTAGAGGGAGAAAGATAAAAGTGTGCACAAAGAGAGATTGGTTACCAATGCCTTCATTCCACTGATTAACCTCATCTCATTCCTTTCGTAAACTCAAGTTTAACCACTAATCTAATCAATAATTAGTCACAACTGGTCAACCACTGTCATTCATGACTCATAAGCTAATCCAAAGTGAGATAAACTGAATAGTTCTAAACTTGACTCATTTAATTTTGAAATTCGCTGATTTCACCGACATATATTATATATATATTTTATTTATTTATTTTGCTCTCTCTTTCTCTTCTTTAGCATATCGAAGTACTTGTGGCACACGTCTTGGATATCAAGAACACGGATATGTTCCCAGGAGATCTATTGCTCAACTTTTTTGAGATGATCTCCGACTCCTCCCGAGTCAAGTACATCATCAAGAACTTTTCTGATCCGTGCGAGGCGTGCAATGTTCGGCTCTTTCGGCCTGAGCCTTCGCTTGATCAAATTGAACAGATTATCTCTGTTGCCCAGGTAATTTACCTGATTATATAACTATTCGATAGTTTTTATGTTATCACGCATGCGTAGTAGAAAGTTGCGCATTTTGGTGCATTGAAGAATGGGTAGCAATTCTTTGTTTTCCTATTCGATTTCAACTTTGTTTTTATATTTGAATGAATTCTTATTTATTTATATTTTTACATATAAATTAAGATTTAATAACATTATTATTTTAATCTATTTAAAAGGGCGTCTATCGAAGTTTGCCAAAACAGAAAGCGGGCAAAGAGAAGGTTCCTGAGATTATGAGGCGAAAGGAGATTCGAAAATTTCCATCTCTCACTGAATCAAGCTTGGAAACTTCTGCCGTTGGCAAAACCAGTAATTCGGAGAGTTCTGTGATGAAACCCACGCCGGAAAAGATCTCGCTTACACGCTCGGGATCGCTAGAATCGCGACAGGAGCCTCATCTGATGCCACAGCCCATTTTACAATCATGTTTGAAGCCTTCTCGGCAATCTTCTCTCGAATCTCGCCCCGGATCTCTTTCCATTCAACCGAAAAAGGTATGATCTATCTACCATAGTTGAAACAGGCAGTGACATCATTATTAACCCTTTCGATTCCAAAGATTATCAATAAAAGATAAGCCTTATATCGCTACTTGAATGAGCGGGACACATATGTCCCGATAGCGCCTTCGGAACGAAAGGGTTAAAAAAGAAAACTGGAAAATTATCATAATAGCAAACTTTCTATAAAGAACCTGAGATTCACTCAGAAAATGGTTTAAGTCTTAACTGAAAAACTATAATGTTTTTAGTGTAGACTGAAATCATTTTTCTGGTGTGATAACTTATTGAGTTAATTCCATTGTCGATTGGTTATAGATGGTGTCACACTTTTATGCTAATACCTGATTTAATCTTTGCTATTTCAAATCTTCTAGAATTTCTTACTTAAACATGTTTAACAGGGGTCGTTAGTTGCTAAGTACATTTTGCACTTGAATCTCTCGCTAACTCGAGTTTTACTTCTTTTTTAAAATAAAACTTGCAGTCGGTAAATTTTGCAACACCCGATACCGCAGCACGATTTGAATGTCGGCCAGGGACTTCTGCGGAAGCAACTTCCCAGTTCAGGCCAACGGCATATCATTCTCATCGACCGCCACCAATTCGAAATCACTCGATAAGACTCCACTCAGAGCCGTACCCGGTTCCCTCCACTCCACTCCACTTGAGACCTGGGATGCCACTCAACAAATCAGCACTTCAATCCGCTTCCTCCTCCTTGACATACTCAGCGCGAGCTTCGGCAAGCACCCACAAAGATCCACGATTCAAACAAGTTCCAGGCGCACCCTTCCCGGGGGCGGCACCGAAGCTTCCACCGATACAACTTCCAGTTCCGGTTCCACCGTTGCCACCCGTGATTCCAGCCGAACTGCTGCACCGACTGGGACCCGAGGCGGTGATTGGGTCCTCTGCGTCCTCGATCGAGGTGGCTCGCATGCACGCAGATCTGTTGGCCAGTAGTTACGGGCCTGACCTAACCGAGGATCAGATCTTGAGTTTGCTCCCACCTCCTCCGCCGCCACCGGAACCGCCCAAAAGTCCCCCACCACCTCCGCCTCCACCGCCACAGTATCAATCGGCATATCACTCCAGTTATCCTCCTCCTTTCTAGGCTAATAAGGGGCCATACTTTAATTACGTAAGCAAAATGTTGGCATTTTTAACCTCTCCACTCTCCGCCGTATGGTTGCTAAAAAGCACTGTTCAATGAAGGAGTTTATTTAAAATTTTAACTCAACATGCTGACGTAATTAAAGTACAACCCAAAAGATTGATAGACACACACACACACACACACACTCACTATAAACACCAAGGAAAGGCTTTTTGTCGATTTTTCTCAACCAGTTACAAATGCGCATGTTCAGTGTCAAATTAACCAATCAGCGTATGAAGTATTAAGCCTGGCGTGAGATTCGAAGGTCTTTTCCTCCTACACACAGTGGTGCCGCAAATTTTTCTAGAGGATTTAGTTTTATGGATTTTTTTACGAATTTCATTAGTGATTTTATGCAATTTTTTCGCATTTTATATAAATATTTATTTTAAAAATCATTTTCTCTTATCTCATTCTGGCACAATCCACACACACTTGAAGCACCACTGTATCTTGGCATGCCAAAAAACCCTTATGATCATCATTATCATCTGTGAATATATTTCTCTCCCCTTACAAGTGTCATGTCTCAAATTGTCGCACACTCAAGCCAAAATCTTCTCTCTCTCACCTAATCTGGTCCACTTTGTGTTTTATATATACTCAACCTCAACTTTAACTTTAACTTAGCGTTCGAACAAACAGAGATGCTCGAGTAAGCTGGACTTATTCAAAATGCATTAGAAAGTTAGCATTTTTTTTTAAATTTTCTTCATCAAGTTCATCATTTATGCATTATGCCACTCATCTCGCTTTTCTTCTATTTTCTCTCTCGCACACACACAAATTCATTTTATCCTTTTTCGAGGTGTTTTCTTTAGTGTTTCACACTTTTAGTGTTCATGATTTTAATTTGTAAGAAAAGATTTTATTTTTCAGCTTTAACGAGCTTTTTATTTTATTATTGTGTTTGTGTTATGTTATTATTTTATTATATATTATATATCAGATATATATTTTCCCGAAACATATTTATATATATGCCAATGTTCATATCATCATATGTTTAATTTAAACTTTAAATCTTGTTTTGCTTTGTGTACCAACGAAAAAATGCATCACCATTTTCGGATTTATTTTATTTTCAATTTCGATTTATTTCTGCCACTTATATTTTAAAAATATTGTTTTTATTATTATAATTATATAATTTTTTGCTTCATTATGTGTAAAACATTAATTCATTTATTATTTGAATCAATACTCTCTCACTTTCTTTCTCTCTCATGTGATTTTTTTGTTTTGTGTAAATATTTATGGAATCCTCATTATTATTATTTTTTGTCCCTTAACAAGTTGTTTTTCAACACACATCAATCAATCAATGTTCATTATTATTTTTAATTTTTCCATAAATTAAAACTATGCATTTTATTTTATTTCATATATGGTAACAAAAAATTTAATTTTGGAAAAATAAATAATTTTATGTAGAATGTTAATTAGTTGGAATAAGTCTAGAAAAATTATTTATTATATTTTCGTAAAATACTTTTAATTTATTTACAAATGAGTTTTATTCGTAATTTTGCAATGGTATTGAAGCTATTTTGTTTATTTCAAAATATTGTATTTTCTATAGAGTATTTGTGCTGAAAATTTTCTATTTTACTGACAGACATTTTACTGTAGATGATTGAGAAAGTTAATTATTGAGAGATAAAGAAAGTTAATGAGAGAGTGAGTGAGTGAGGGAGACGAAGAGAAAGGAGAGAGTAAGATTAAGAGAGAGAGAATAAACACTATGGCCCGTATTCATGTTTAGGGTTAACTTTGAAAATTTTAATTGAAGTTAATTAATTCAGACTGGTTTAATTAAATTAGAATATTGTTAAAGTAGGGATCGCAGGAAAAGCCAACTCTAAAAGGAAGTTTTTAGAATAGCGTTACTTTGATAGTGCTTTTTAGCAAGAAACTTCCCGGAAACTCTCCTATGTAAATACACAGGGTTGGCTTTTCCTGCGATCCCTAGTTAAAGATATTGTTGATGTTAACTGTTCCTTAGGTTCTAGCAAAAGACCCTTAGGTGGACAGATGAATACGGGCCTATAAGTTTAATAAAACGGGGAGTAAAGGCTATTAAGAGAAAAGAGAGAGAGAGAGAGAGAGAGAACTAGGAACGATAAGACAGAGAGAAAGAGAATCTTAGCTTGAATTGAGTTGAGCTTTAAACTGAAACAACTCAACCTGTTTGGCTCGAAGCCTCTCCACGGTCTCCTTGACAAGTCGTTCGAGGTCTTTGGAGGATGCTAAGCCAACCCTTTTGGCATAGGCCGTCTCCAATTCGGTGATGTACCGATTCAGTTCGGCTATCTGAAATTCTAGCGCATCCACCGTTGTGATGAAGGCTTTGGTGGTGACCAGAAACCATTGGGCCACTTGGATCTTGGTTCGAATTTCGCGGTCACACATTTCACTCATTTTCGGGTGGATATATATTTTTTGTTTGTTTGTTTGTGAGATTTTAAGAGGAGAATATGCAATATATTTAAAAGATAAAGAGAGTGGGAGTGAGGTAGAGAGTCAGACAAGTGACACACTCATTGCAATCTGTTGCATTTTTATACCTCTCAAATATCAAAATGTGTGGGAGAGATTGAAGAGAGAGAGAGAGAGAGAGAGAGAGATTGTAGTGGAAAATCAAGGACACAGCTGTCATGGCACAACGTTAACGTTTATTTGTGTATATGTGTTTTGGTTAATTGGGTTGCGATAACACAGACACAAAACTTACCTAACCCTATGGAGAGTTGAAGAGAGGGAGGTGAGAGGGAGAGAGAGAGAGAGAGAGAATTGCATACGTGTGTATATCAAATGTGTTTTATTAACTGAATAAATATACTGTAGGTTTAGCTGATTCATGATTGAATGCTATAATGCAAATCACATTGACATTAGAGCATTGTGTTGTGCAACCTAATTGACAGAAACACTGTCGGTTTATTGATTTTACCTATATGTTTACAATATAAATTGTATATGTTTATCCAAGCTAAAACATTGAACTACCTTGTAAAAATTCAATCTCATAATAAAGTAAATCAAAGTTTTTTAAAATCGCTGTAATAACTCAAGCTAAAGTCTCATCATATTTTTAAATTCTTGGTTTTGCTAATTAGAACTGTTTCTGAATTTGACAGCATGACAACTTTATACTTAGCAGACAAACAAACACATTGAATAGAAATTAGTCTACGGTTCGATTTACATTAGTGAGATAGAATTACTAATGTTTATATTGTTTATTGACTTCTACTTGTTGACTTAAACAAATTTAACATTTAAAAAAATCGAAGAAATAACAAATATTTTGTTTAATAAGTCTAGTAAAGTTCGAAAGTTGACTAAGCAACATGGTAAATGTGAAATAGTGAGTGTGTGTGTGAAAGAGAGAGAGAGAGAGAGAGAGAGAGAGAGAGAGAGAGAGAGAGAGAAAATTACAAAACTTGTGCACCAACTTTCCACCCAAGCTGGTGTTTCAGTTTTTTTCTAATATATGTGTTAGTGTAAATTTGTAAAATTGAGTAATTTTATAAAATTTCTAGTAATTTGCGAGAGTATTTTCCACAAATTTCCATTAAATTACTCAGTTTCATGAATTTACACTAATATACATGGTCAAACAACTACAGTCGTCCCCCCTTATCCGAACTGGGAGTTTGAAAATTTAAATTTTTTATTTTTA
>WURS02013882.1:0-28132 GCA_011762765.2 Rhinocypha anisoptera | reverse complement strand
GGAAATGACAGACGAGCACTGATTCCAAGATAAGTTGTTGAGTCATTCCCCAGGAAAGTCTGTGGCATACAACCACAGTCTCCATGTAAAATTACCACAAAGTCTCTCATAAAGCCTTCCTTACAATGTAGATTCGCTAGCCACGACAATGTAATTAGTGGGAAAATCCTGCGAGTTATGCAACCCGAACAACAACCATGCCAAAATCTACTTGCTATAGCGATAGTACAGATGTGATCACTCATAATAACCAGTGGAACTCCCTCCATGTTTTAACGCGTGGACCAACCAATGCAAAACCATCACTCGCTATAGCGACACTCTCGTTATAAGCTGTACTCGCTATAGCGGACTTCTACTGTATTGTAATATTGTACATAGCCTTTGTTCACAAGGAATAGTGAATTTTTCTGTTTTGATAAGGGAAAATTTATTATTTTAAATATTTCATATTTTAAAGTGTGCATGAAGCACACAAGACCATTTTTTGTAATTATAATACTCAAAATCGTCATTTATTTGTTTTTAATTATTTTTGTTTTCTCTAGCACCTTATAGTGGTTGGTTCTTCGTTTTATTTCCTTTAATTTTTTAATATTAGACTAACCTAAACAGTGTATTAAATTCCGCTGAACAATGTACGCCAGGGTGACAACACCACTCACAGGAGACCCAAGAGATGATGAGTTGATGAGAACAACAGTTGATGAGGATCCTACCCTCAGCATTAATTCTTATGCTTCCTATCCCAAGATTAGTGCCTTCTTCGTGAGTATTGTGGTAGCTGTGGCTTAGTATTCGTCATAAACAAGTAAATGCCTGGAACCCATATGAATAATGTGATGAAATATGTGAAAATAAAATAATAATGTAAACTATTAAGAATCCAGACAGACCGAGTTAGCTTGGTAGGTAGCGTGCTTGCTGGCTAACCCAAAGGTCGCGGGTTCGAATGTTGTGTTTGTCCAGAAGGGTTTTTTCTGTGACTTGAGGAGGTGCAAAATGACCAGTCATCGAAGCACCCTATGAAATAAGATTACTACTACTAAGAATTCAGGTAGTAATTTGTTGTTATTAAATTACGCAGTAGAGTATGGAATTACTTCAAAAATTTAATCAAAGACTGACATTAAAAATATTTATCTAGATTTTGCTGAAGTTTCATTAAGTTCTATTTTTTAAACTTGTTTTTAAAAAAATTGTTTAAAAAGTCTAAAAACAAATGAATACTTCCACCAGAACCAAAACAGCTTTATGTAAAATCGTTATGTCAAACTTCCATTATTTAATTTAGTTTCAATCACCCACAAACAGCACTAATAGGCCAATTACAGTGAGCACTATAACATTATACTAATGCTAAAAGGATGGAGGATATGGAGGGACCACATCATCGGTAGGTAAAATCGGTATATGTAATATCAAGATGACATGAATATGAGGTGAAACCATATTTTTCTGGTTCTAAAATTTGGGAAAAAATCATTTTATATTCAGGTAAATACAGTAATTACTCATAACTTTTTACAATAGTTATCCAAAACTTTCATAATTTGAAAGTAACTGCAGCAACTCCACAGTGAAACAATAAATTGTATTTAATGCATTTATAAAATGATTATTTTTTAAGTGTAATCTCAATGAAAACCATATGTAGTAGTGGTAAATATATTCTCAGTAAATATACAGGAGAAATTATATAGTACATTAAATAAACAACAGATTTTTGCTCATTCCTATCATTGAGCTAAATTTACTTTTGCCAATGTAGGCTTATAACTACATCAAAGGATATTTGCAGCATACAAAAAAATTATTGCTGAGCTAATTATGGTTATCTAATTCACTCTAATGCCAATTATTTCACACTTTGCAGTGGGCTGCCACCCATAAATAGAAGGCTCTGGTCTCTACGAAATATCTTCAATATGACTCTCTTAAACTGTAGGACATGAAGAAAATATGTGCCTAATCAAAAGTGACAGGTGCCTACCTAGAGGTTTCTTCTCCTTCTCAGGCTGCCACATGAACAGGGTGAAGTCATCAGAGCCAGACACTATCCTTTCATCACCCTCATTCGGGCACACAGCAAGGTACCGATCTGTGGCTCTTTTCAGCATTTCTTCTCCTGTTATAAAACACAAAAGATAAATTCATGGTAGTGCTGGAAAAGAAAGCAAGGCTCTCCACTTTTGGAAAATAAATATTTATTAAAACCCTGATGTTTAAATAAAAAGATTTCATCTTTAAAAAGACTTAATTTTGAAGATTAGTTAGCTGCTTTTCTTAACCGTGATGATTCTTTTACCCCTTGCCAGTTCTTCTTTCTGATATGCCTTGTAATATGGCTTGTAAATAATTTTGAGGCATATGAATTTAAACTCCGCATTCCTCTTGAATACCTTGCATACTGTCATGTATCTAAGCTAGTCCTTCTGCATGTTTTTGTCATTATTTCAGTTTTTTGTTGATCACAGTGGCTTTCTTAAATATTATTCTCCCCTAGTTTTTGCCTTCCATTTTGGCTTGTTTTGACCTTCATATTTTCTAATATCATAGGTGACTTTCCATGAACTTGAGTTTGTGGTCACTACTTATAACTGATTCAGGAGTTGACACACATAAGGTGAATTTTCCAGTTAAAATAGTAAGCTGTAGCCATGAAACCAAATGTCACATACAAGAACTGCAGTCAATGGGAGTAATCCATGGGCTAACAAAGGTTTCCAACAATTCTAGGTATCAAAACTTTGATCATTCAATGTTGCACAGCTTTACTAAGGAGGAAATGTTATCAACATCAATTTTCAGCAATAAAAACTTGATCTTTACATGTTTAAATGATCTTAGTGAGAATGTTTGAATGGAAAATGTTTTTTATAAGTAGTCATTACACCAAAAACATATTTCTATAATTTAGTTTTTCATTTCACAAATTTGAATCAAACCACACACAAAACGATGCATTATTTCTTTTATACTCACTGTTTTCAGGAGTGCATCTAAGGGCTCCATTCCTGCTGGCCAATGCTGGTTCATATGGCCCAGTTCGAAGGACATAATCTGTGTTGAGAGTCAAGGAGTTGACCCAATGAGAATGGCCCATCAGTGTTCGGCAAAGTATTCCCTAAATTGAAGTAATTTATGCCAATATTTTATCAAAATACATGTAGTTTTGCTATGAATGAATACAGACAACAAATAACTCTTCTGACCTACTCATGGAAATGGAAAAAATATTACCATTTGGCAAAGTATTACTTAACTATGCATTATTTAATGTCAAAAAGAAAATAATAACCCATTTAGAACACAATCCATAAATGGCATATTTGTGGTTACCTAATAACATAATGTTACCCTGGGTCCCATCATGGAACTTTATCCTCACAATTTAGATACACTTCATAAGAATAATTTTATCACCGACATAGCTATTTTCTCTTACCTCAAGTCTCAGAAGTGATGCAACCATTGAACAATCAATTAGATACTTTTAACCTATATTGGTATAACAATTTTTTTCTTGGTGTGGAAGCAACAAACAAGAGAGAATTTAGTTGTTACTAGTTACATAGTAGAGTTACTAGCTGTTACATACTTTATGTTGTCTTAGGTAATACAAAACAAAAGGACCAATAGAGAAAAGTATTTAAATGCATTATGAAATGACCTTCACTGAAAGGATTACTAATTTCTTTAAAGTAGAGGTTCATAGGAAAATATAATTTATTTGCATAAAATAAATGACCTTCACTGAAAGCAATACTAATTTCTTTAAAGTATAGGTTCATAGGAAAATATAATTTATATGCATAAAATAGATAAACCAGGCAACTCATGAAATTAATGTTACTTCAAAATATTAACCCGTTACCTGTTTTTGACATAATATTACGCGACTAGGTAATGCGCCCGGCCTGTTTTTGATATACTATTACGTTCAGGTTAGTCCTTCCATTACCCTGTGTTTTTGATGTATTATTTCGTTCTCTATGCCGTTCCCACTTGCTACTGCCATCTATCGGTTCCTATTCATACTATTAGTCGTTTTAGGAAAATACTGATACTATTTTCCTCCTAAAGTGAACAGAAGAATGCCGTATTTACTTTTTCATCAGTTTCACCTCCAGAATTGAATCAAGGGGCGATAAAAAAGCAAATAGAATTGAAACAGTTAAGGGGTTAAGTATATCCATCAAATCAAAAATAATTTATTTTCATTTAAGAGTAAATGAACAAATTAAGAAGCCATATACTATAAACAAAAAATAAAGGCTTATGGACATAATTCTAAAAACACTTCATAAAAGTGAATAATGCTGTTTTACCTTTCCTAAATGACAACAGGGTTTCTTTATTAATGAATTAAATTGAACTAAGCAGAGTGAAAGAAAGGTCAATGGAAGCCTTGTTAGAATCATAACTCCTCTATACCAAATAAATGCAATTCCAAAGCAATTTTCAACAATAGTTTAGTACATGATTTGCCAACAGACAACTTATCAAGATCCTCAAATTATTAGTTGAAGTGGATAATGGCCAAGTCTTGAAGCAAAGTGGAAAAGTGGATGGGGGAGAGATAATAAAAGGCCATTCTATAGATTGTAGACTGTTGGAGAAGGGGGGTAAGTAAGGCCAAGGTGAGAAAAGAATGGAGATTTTAGATATGGAATAATGGTGGGCAGGAGCCATGCAGAGTTGAAGGGAAACTCACTGGAGGGTGAGGCTCTTCATGAAGTTCTCTCAAAATCTACCAACTGCAGATAGCTCACCAATCATCATTTCACAATGAGGCATACATCTATACACCAAAGGTACTTCTGAGACGGGAAAAATTATTTAGCTCTGATGGAACAAAATTTTCCAATGAATAGTTTTCATTGAATGGGGAAATGATACATTAAAGCTCATGCAAATGAGAAGCATGAGACCACGGCCAATAAACTTATTAATTGCTTTCTGCCGTGATATTGCAGGCCTATTTGAATTCGAAGTGCACTCACATCATTGGCCCTCCAGACTTTGATGGTGCGATCCTGAGAGGCCGAGTACAGAAGGCCCGTCCCACCCCACCGGACACAGGTGGCTCCCTGGACATGGCCCGACAACACCAGCACACAAGACCCAAGGAGTGTGTCCCACACACGCACATCACCATCCTTGGAGGAGCTGGCCAAGTGGCGACAGTCTGCATTCCTGAAATTAAGTCTCTGCAATTAAACTGAGGGCATAATGAATAAAAGAAATGCACTCTTCTACAAAAATATTTAATGCATACAACGCATGTATCGGCTTGCTAAGCCATCTCGTCAAGCCGAAACGCTCATTGTGCGCATTAAATATTTTTGTGGAAAAGTGCATTTCTTTTATTCATTATGGATTCCTTCCACTACGTCCAGCCCGAAACTGTTAACCTTAAACTGAGGGCATCCCCACCCAAAATAATGAAATTCCTGTTCACAACCTTTATCACCTGGGAGACAGATGATTGTAAAAATTATTTCACTGCTGTCATTTACCATTGCCCGTGAAAATGCATGTGGAAAGCCATATGAGGACATCCCCCAGGGGGGGGGAATCAAAGACACTACGGAGCATTTTGATGACTGGCAAACCTATTGAGTACAGTAAAACCTTCCAAATTGGCCACCTCTCTTAGTTTGCCATTTTTCAATGAAACTGGCAAAACATAAAGGAATATGACCAACCACTATAAGTTAACCAATAGCAGTCAGATTCATGGGTGGCCTACATTAGATGTTTTCTGCAATGAACTTGGAAATTCCAAGATAGAAGCACTTCAAGGAAGTTAATCCATTTAGTACACAAAAATCAGCTTAGACAAATGACTGATAGCCATCAGTCAGGTTTGGTCTTGAAAACTTTAGGGTGCCTTAATTATTCATGCCCGATAATCATATTCAGATCCAACCTGGACAATGGAGAGACTATAAGGTTTCTCTATCCCAAAAAATAAAATACATTTCCTGCATCAATGTATACAATAAATGTGCATGTTGCTAGAGTTGACGATTTAAATTACATAAGAAAAATGTTATCAAATGGAAAAGAGGCATTTTAAACACATTCTGGTCTCTCTTCTAAGATAAAAGATTGGAACGCAGAGGCATACATGAGAAATTGGACAGAATTTCATTCAACACATGTATACCTTCTCTCTTACACCAACCTCATCAACATATTTAATTACAATCTTTAGAGTTCCACTATTTTTCCAACAAAAATAATTTCCTCTCATTTACACAGAAGTCCCCTTTCTCCATTAAATATTTAACCCAACCCTTCCAATCTCTTCTAGCCCCTCTCTCTCTACTCACCTGTGAAATGGTTCCCAGCAGAGTGACGTGATCCACTGCTTGTGTCCAACCAACTGCTTTCCCTTCTGCTTCCCGGTGATGGGATCCCAGATGAGGATCTGCCCACTCTTACAGCCAGAGGCCAAAAAGGTGCCATTGGGTGACCAGGCCAGTACGAGAACCCAGTGCTTGTGTCCTGTCAAACAAGCAGGCAACCAATCTCATTATTATTCTTATGGAGGAAATTCATTCACCTCATTCTCGAAAACAGTGGGCCACCCCTAAACCATGGGATCATTTTAAGTACCTAGCAAGCTACAGTAGGTGTGGACCATCACAGTCATTATTACCAGAGGGTTATGGGCAAATTAAGGCTAACACCGAAAACAGTAAGGCCAAATGGAAATATGTAATTGTGCATGTAAAAGACAATTTTGTGAACCATTTTCAAGGACACTTTTGCCATGACGTGTCAAACGAATTAGAAATAAATGTGTATAAGGATGAAAATGTTTTATGTAAAAATAAAATTCCACCTTTCTAATCATCCAACTTCTTCCTACTTAAACTGTTATAAATGTTCAAAAAGTAATGAATCAAAATTTATTTCTTTGAAAGTAAGAAGCAATCAACTTTACAACAGGGGCATTGCATTTTAACCATTATCACTAATGAATATTTTTCAAAAAGGTATCCTACTTCTTTGGATTTACACCAGGAGAGCATGCATTCCCTCTCAGTACCAAAAATAAATTACTGGCTTACACAAAAATTAAGAACTTGCTAGAAGTTGCAGAATCTTAAAATAAGGAGTCATACTCACATCACGTGCAAGATAGATTAAAGTAGAATGCCATCTGCAAACTAAAAAAATAAATATGTAGCCTTTGTGTTGGGAATAGAAAGTTACAATAAAAATATTCAAAATATTTTGTCAACATTTAAGTCCTCTCCATTGATGCTTAAAAACCCCTTTTATTCAATGAAGGAATTTCTTCAGGTGAAAACGATTGCTTTATAATTTCTCTAAATTGGTGTATGTATATTTTATTATATCTATCCATGAGCTGGAAATGTCTAAGGTTGTACACAATAGGACTTTTTCAATAAGTAAAGGTACTAGTATTAGTACGAGTGGAGATTATGCACATGTCGCGGAGAAGTGTAATACATGACCATAGAAGAGTTCCAATTGGCCTGAACTGGTTTTGGCATGCAATAACTATTAGGCTGTTTAAATTTTTTACTATAATTTAAGTTATTTGTTCATTGTTATTTGGAGCAATTCTGTAGTTTAGAAAAATGTTCTAATATTAATTGTGCGTGGAAGTTGGGGAAAGCTGCTCTGTGTTACCATATTTTGTACTATACATGCATTAAGTTTATGGCATTGATACACTAATGAATACTCAGTTCATTACTGGATTTTTTTAGTATTAAAATGAACAAGATAAATTGAAGGACAAATTTCAAAGTGAGAGACCAGGAGGGAGGGAAAAGCGTGGCAAATGGATCTAGCTGCTCAGAAAATAAATATGGTTGAGTTGGTGCAAGAAGTTCTTGTCCTCCATTCTTAGGGACTTCCTTTGAACTATGAGATGATCCTACGAAAGCAGCCCTGAAAGTGGTATGAAATCTTTCAATTTTCACTCAAATATCATATACATCAGGCCTATGTGGTTTTTGGTCATTCCATACTTTAAATTGGGAGCCAAGCAGATGCATACCTTGGATCTGTGGCACACATTCAATCAAGAGTGATGGCTGGACTCTGGAAAATACCACAAGACACCATTCACTAATGCAATGGCAGGATCAACAGAGCAAGTGCATGTAAAAGAGTTCTGCTGTGAAAGTGACTACTTTAGGGAGGAAGCTGACACAGACATCACTCAGTGACTTTATTCATTGAAGAAGAAAAATAGAGGTAGACTTTGTAAATAGGTATGAACCACAGAAAGGTTAAATTTAATACTACCTAGGTTTTAATAAATTGTCACATGAATATGACATTATTTTCCAAAACATAGGTTGTGTTAAATAAAACATTTTGGTGAAATCTAGATAGCTGACCCCATTTTCCATTCTTTCTGACTGGGTAAAAGTTGTCTCACCATTGTGCTGCAGTGTCATCATTGTGGAAATTTTTTCACCATGCTTCATAATCATCCGTTTTGAAAGGGAATTAAAATCAAAGCTCCAGTAAAAGATAATTTTTTTCTCACAAAAAAAGTTAAAAGTATAAGAGACAACAATGCAAACAATACCTTTACAAACAAAATGTGGTGTTTGAGTCTTCACATCCCAGAATCGCACTGTAGTATCTCCAGATCCACTGGCCAGGTACTGACCATCTGGACTAAAACTCACAACTGTCACAGCTTCTGCATGTCCTGGAATTGAGCTGAAAATTTTGGTAAATTACAATAGACATAGAGAATAGGAACAAAGAAATGACATCAGCTATGCAACTGAAGTTTTGTTGAGCAAAACTAACATGTATATTAAAAATCTTAATGGATAATTCTAAAAGTATTGATCAAATAAGATAATAAATATCTGGATATGACCCCAATACTCAAATTGGACTCATAAATTGAAAATAAAAGGTAATGATTTGTGAATAAAATTGCCAAATTCTCACTCCCACCCAAATAAATAAATAAGCAATATTAATATGAATGACAAAGACAAAAGATGTATTAGTAAATCTATGCAAATAATTATTGCTTGATCTTTGCCTTCAGTCATTTTCTCTAAGAGCCACTTTGCTGAATTATAGACTTTGCTATTTATTCCCATTGTTAAATAGCAAAAATATTGTTTACTGCTATAATAAATTACCTTTTTGAAACTGTACTATTTTCAGATGATAAAATAACGAGTCACCCCCAAGAAAGACTGTAAATAATATTTTTTATCTTGTGCAAGAAACAGCTTTTTCTGATAGCATATTCTTTTACATACCAACTAGACAAAAATATGTGATTATAAATGGGGTCATTGAGTTCTTCTGATAGGTTGTCGAACTCTGTAAGGAATAATGATTCTGTATTTACCAAATTTATTGAGAGCATACTAAATTTTAGCATTTACACTGACAATTGAGTGAGTTCCTTCACTTGCATATGTCTAAGTTCCCTTGGGTCCTCCTCAGGGGGCCCTCCACCTTATCATTATATCTATCTTCACTTGCGTGTGAAGCAACCTTGTAACAAATGAACATTCAAACACAACACTACAGGCTTATAGGTACCTAAGTACTAAGCAAAGAGAGGTCATGAGGCAAGCATTCAAGGGTGACACGCACACAAGATTTTGTAGTTTCATAGTTTTGCAGCAATATTTTAAGCTTCTATGCCTTACTTGAGTTTTTTAAATGGAGGAAATAGAATATTTCTCAGCAGCCATGGGGAAAAACAATTCTAACTTACACTGCTAACCCCATTCCCTTGTTTCTAGTACCTAAAATACTCAAGGGATATTTGCAGATATAGTAGCAGTGAATTAATGGGAAAGATGCTAAGGTTATATGCCCCTTTATGGGTCTTATAAATAACTAATGTCAACACACCAATCAAGAGATTAAGATAGTCATGAGAAATCCCCAGAATTTGCACTGCCTACTCCAAATCGAGGCTCTTTACAATTGACAAAAGTGCATCCTTAGTATAATTTTATATTTAATAAAAACGAAATACTGGACCAGAAGTAATCCTTTTAATTAGTCTTAAGTAGTAGCCATGTAGGGGAAAATTAATAAACCTTAAGAGTAACAGTATTCCAACACGGGTTTGTAGAAATGAAACATGGTACCCAAATAAACAACTTAATTAGATTTTCTGAGAGAAGTTTTAATATAAGTTTAACAACTTCCACTGTCTTCCAGAAAGTGTTTTAAAATACTTTTGAAGATGGCGTAACAACCGTCCCAAGAAGTAAACAATGACCATAATATCAAAGAAAGTAATAACTCCTTTCATGTCATTAACGAAATTCCTCCCCGTATTTCAAATATATGGCAGAGATGTCTAATAATCTATATATAAATTTTATCCAGTCGGCAAGACTTTAAATTTTAGTTACGATAAACCTACGATTCGTGACTTAGAATTATAGAATATATTTCTTCAATCATTATTTCCAACATTGACATCAAGACAAGTTATTTTAAATAAAATCCATTCAGTGGTCAACTAACGTCTATAGTACAAAAAATTAAAAAAAAAACAAATACAAACTGAATACACAGAAAATTACTGACATCCTAAAGGAAGTGGATATACAATGACATCTAGGAATTGGGAATCATATTTTGCATCTTGCAATAGCCACTACATATAGCTATTGCAGAAAATGTCTTAAAACGAAACTGAATGTTCCTGCTAAGGTAAGAAAACGGTAGTATATTCTTGATGACGATTCGCATTTATACTTTTGTATATTAAATTAAGAAAACCTTATAAGGCACTTACCTAGTGCATCTAGTGACTGGTCTTACTCTAAAGATGGCCTGCCGTTGATATACTATATCCAACACTTGCTCTGTATTTAAAGAATTCCCATCTAAAGCGCCGCCCAGAGTATTGGTGATCTCTTTCTCATTCACAAAAAATGCGAAAGGTGATTCCTCTTCCTACATAATGACAAAAACCATTGAAGAAGAATGGAGTATACTCCTATTATCAATGCGGATATTCTTTACGAACCTGCTGCAAAAGAGCATTGCATATAAGTTGTAATTTTTCAACTGAGATATTCAGGGATAAATCGATCAAATTCCCGGCAATTTCCCCATTCTCTGATTTAAATCGGCATAACACGCGACGAGAACTCGAATCATCATCCATTATGACCTAGTATCTCCTTCTTCGGAAACAGTTAAATAACCAACTAAAAACAGCAATCGAAACGATGACACTGGTAAAATATTATAACCACTTTATATTGTAAACATTACAACGTGAAATCCACGACCACATGGCGACTTCCGTATTTCGTATGTCAACTGTCTACATCAAAGGAAAAATTTCGAGATATCGATTTACTGAGCATTCGTTCAATGACGCAATCGATTGAAAATGTTACTGGCGCGATTTCAATTCTGCCTCCATGGAACTGCATAGTATACATTTGAATACTATCTTGTTTGAACAAAGAACATCAATAATGTGTGACATTCCTTCTAAAGAAACAGCTGTTTTGAAAACCTTAGGTATATACTCAATTATAGATGTATTTTGGGGACATTCATCTAATGTATATTTTTAGACAAAAGAAATAAGTAAGGTGTTGAGTTAGATGAACAACACATGAACAATATAAAATACATTTCATGTGTCGGAAAAATATTAACTTTGCCTTCCTTTAGCATACATATCTCCCTTGCTTATGAATGTACTCAAGGATAATTACCTATTAATATGTGGTAGAATTAGAAAAAATGGATTCCATCCACATTTTTATCCTTTTATGTACCTATCCCTTTCCTTATTTCCAATTATTTGAATGCTGTATTTTCACCATATAGTGGCTGTTTCTATACGAATGTGTATATGGTCCAATGAATTCCATTTCATACTTCGGCTATGCTTGCCTCGAAACACACTGTACCTCTTTCTAATTCGTATGTCTGCTCAAAATGTTCCTTTCTTATCTTCCCTTGTGTCTGTCCGCTCTTCGACAATAGTATGAATCTAAGCAACTGAATGCCAACTCTTGGTGGGCAAAGCCGTTCTGGCCGAAAGCTGAATATATTAATCTGACAAAATCATGTGTGAGGAAAGTTCTCGATGGTGTAATTAGTTAAAGCATGCCCGACAGGCAATTGGGAAGTCCGGGTTCGAGTACTGGCTAAGGACAAAACTTTTTTCTTATATGAATTTGTTGGTTTCCATCCATATTTTCTACCACATTTTGTGTTAGTCGTTTAATGTGTTCTTATCCCTTTCCTTATTTCCTATTATGTTGTATTTTCACTATATGGCAGTTGTTTCTGTAGAAAAAAGGTGTATGTGTAGAAACAGTCACATGGCCATGCACAAAATATCTTGATGATAGTGGAAGAGGAGAAAGAAGGACTAAGTAGATGAACATACTTGTCCAATTTTTCGGTCACTGCCATCTTCCAGGAGCAAATGAGAGAACACCTGTCATAGAGCATGTTCCTAGGTGGAAATTAGTGGGGGAAGGAGTGGGAAATAGGTGTGGAGGGTTAAGTGGGTGATTGAAGGTTGGGCAGGGACAAGTGGACAAAAGGGATTAGGGAAATCCCATGGTTGACTCAGGATGCATAAGAAAAGAGGGTCATGGAAAGTTGGGGGAGTAGGGGTAAGGGAACACGAGAGGAGAGAGGCAACTTAGATGTAGTGAACGGTGGAAATGTTTATGAATATGAACTAATGAAAGAATTAATTTATTAGGATATATAAAAACAGGTAAGGGGTTAAGGCCAAAGTCCTAGAAAAAAAGGAGCCCATATGGTGGCCATCTCCAGGTTGCAGACTTCAATGGACGGTGTGTGGGCAGGTAGGGAGTGGAGAATTGAGATGGTGAAGCAGTCATTGAATTTTTTCCTGTGGATCTAGGTGTGAATGTAAGATGCATGAAGGGTGGTGGTTGTTGATGTGCAGAGAGAGGAGTGTGGTGTTTCTCCTATGTAAAACACAGGGCAGGAAGTGCATCGTAGGAGATACAAAATGTTGGATGTGGTGCAAGAGCCAGATGCATGGATGGTGTATGGAGTGTTATTGTTCGAGTTGCAGAAGCTGGTGATGAGACGAAATATTGGACATATTTTACATACTGGTTTTTCTACATTGAAAAGTATGTACTTTTCAATGTAGAAAAGCATGAGGATCAAGACACTCCTCCCTGGTACCAAGATGTAAATGGAACCATCAAGGCATATGGGCAAAAGTTTACCAAATTGACCAATTCCATTTTACACATAATTTTTTTGAGATTTTTTTAGTATTGACTTTTTCCCAAATTCATACAAGCCTTCTGCACGTTCCTCAATTTTTGTAAATGATGAAACTTGCTGTATTTTGACTGAAATTTCCATAGCACTCAATGACTTATGATTCCAACAACTTGTTAATTCCTCTTAAAAATCTTTATTGATCATCTGGGATTTGAGGTATACACTCATATTCAGGTGACCAAATATGACTGGATGAGTGGTAACCCGGGTCATGCAACAAAGTGATTTGATTCATAATATCATTTGGTCCAGGAAGTAACTCTTGGGATCCATTAAAATACAATGATTTTTCTGGTTCAAAACAAGAACCTTTGCTTAATTTCCAGTGCAGAGAGAATCCCACCTCCACCATCACCTCTTGAACCAATGTCAATGTGCTGATAATGACTTTTTTAAAGTGGGCTTAGGGCCCCCCTTGAATAAACTTTAGACCACCCAAGACAGCCAAGCACATGGTGCTGGCATACTCTGCAGGATACACACAGCGATGAATTGTTTTCTGTTCACATTTTATAACAAATGGCATATCATTACAAAATGATCCAAGTTTTCTATATGAAGTTAAAAGGGTACTACATACATATATCAAAGATTTAGCAAGATCACTGACCTTCTGCCTGATTCCAAACAGCTGCCTTCTTCACTGATGATCAATAGACAAAAATAAATGAGCACCATATCAGTCTGGTCTTGCATTCTTTATTTGATAAGACCACACAATAGAAGAAAGAAGGAAACTAATAGGACACATATTGAGGCATGAGTGTTTATAGTCCATTTCAAATAACTTTGCAAGTGAGACTTCATCTGTTTCCATCAGCCCCCACTTCATCTCGCAAGAGGGGGGAAATTTATAGAATGGGTGTGAGTGACAGCAAGTAGTTGCCACATCTATATCAATTCATAAGTTTATAGAACGATCACAAAGCCATACTTTAAATATTGATGCTGAATACATGCAGAACACATTGCAACACAGCAGGCACAGAGCAGATCTTTAAATGACAAAAGCCAGAGTAAGACTGAGATCCCAAGAAGAGACATACCCCACCTGCACTCCTATTGGTTACCAAAAAACCACATGACTGGCTTCAAGCTCCTCCTCCTGTCAGGACTGCTTCACCACATGCCAAATCATTTGATATGGAATATAGTAAAGACTATATTGGAAGGGATTCCAGGAGGGAAGAACTCTAAAGATAGGTCAGGGATGGTGTATGAGAAGCAGATAATGGAGAATGTTAGAGTTCGAAACTATGAATGCATAAAGAGACTGGCAAGTGACATAGGACAGCTCGGAGGGCCACTAACACAAACTAATTTTTGGATTAAATACCTATGATGATGTTAATGACAATGCCGTTGACACACTTAGCTACACGCATTTTGTATTCTATCCTAAGGTTTTCCAGAAAATTTTTATCAATGTATCCCTTAAATTTTAAAAAATTATCATTTGTTTTGACCATGTGTCATTTTCAATAAAAAAACTAAATCTAAGGCATGAAACATTGCAGTAATGGAAGCCTGTATAAACAATAATATTAATCTCAATATTTAGCAAAAATACAAATAATGACATAAGAAAATGGAATATTGAGGAGTTTCAGGTAATCTTCGACTGTGTCATGAAGTCATTTGTGCAGTTTGAGGAAAAACTGAACACATATCTGATATATGCAACATTTTCATCGACAGAATCCACCAGACAAAAACAATTTATATCCTTGGAAGATAAACATATGAAATTTAAAAATTAGCCTTAAATTAACATGACATTCAACTTTTGAAAGAGAAGTTGAGATATAATTATGTACATCTCTATCTCATGACACAACAAAGAAAGCACTCACATGCTTGTTGTACAACTGCTTTTTCACCTATGGAAAGGAAACTATATACATATATAGTTTATTTTCTTCTTCACATATCTCAGCAAATTCCTACCTTTAATTGGTTTAGAAGAATGATCCTAATATTAAAAAAGCAGCTTATAAAAACTTAGTTTTATTAGTTTAAAATTGATTTTAGCATGGTAACATTTTAATATACAAGATAGCGCATTTAAAAAGTTTGTCACGGCATATTATTTTTCAAAATTCTTTCATAAAATATATATTTTAATCACTTAAGAGCTATGTAACGATAATCTAAATTCACTTTTGACCATTTGTACATGGAGTCCACTGCTGGATTGGACATGCTTGAACAAGTGTGAAAAAATATATACTAAGGCTACCACTTCTTTTTCCCACCATCCTCAGATAATATAATCTGTAATCATTACGAACGAACATAGTTGACGAACGCGGTGCAGACCCGAGAACCATGCAGAGACATTGTAATCATTACTTTTTATTAAAATCAATATAATACTATGTTTTCTCTCTCCTGTCTATATTTCCATATTAGAGCATATCCAAATTTCCAACCATATTTATTTTCATTATGTTATCCTATGATAAATTCTTTTAAATGATTCCTGATCTTCCATCCCTTTATTTCCTTTTTAACTGCTGTTTTCCTTGAAATAACATCTGCTTTTATTCAATCCTTGTAAACACATTTGCATTTCCTTCCTATAAACCATTGTAATACAGATACCAGTTATTATGAGAAAATCCATTCACTCAGAAAAAATAAATAAAATTGTAACAATTATCCATTGGGTTTATATTTCCAAATCTTTGCAAACAAATCACAGACAACATTAAAATACAGCTTATCACCCTTACATTCATGATTATGACATCAACCACCTGGTTTACTCTTAATCTTTGGAATAACATAAATATATACAAAAACTCTTGACATTACTATCCTGTGCAATAATATTTCATATATGGTATATTTAAGCCAATTCAAAAGTCTTCATGGATTCAATCTCTATAACCATTTACTTCTTTTACTTTTGACAAGCAATTCTGGTCCAAAAAACTGTGGATGTATACAATCAATGAATTGTCACTGGCCAAATTTAAACTGACTAGAAAAAGGACTAGATCAACTAAACTGAGTAAAGAAAATTGAAAGCAATTTAAGCTTTTACTGAAGAACTTAACTGTAGTAATTGTATGTATTGACAATTTTAAGCCAACTATTTTCAAAGTATCATTCAGTAGAAGCACATGACAATTGTTAGAGCAAGCAAAAACAATTTTTATCATAAATCGATTTTAAATTTAAAATATATATATATATCCATTGTGAAAAAACATGATATTTCACAGTACCAAAAGAAGTTTTAAACAGGATATCAATTTTTTTTGTCAGTCTTATGATGGACGGACTACATATCATGGAATTATCAAAGGAAAAAGTTTGTTAGAAGACAGACTAAGACTATTGACACTCCAAGCCAAACAAGTAGATTGAATATGAACTTAATGAAGTACATGTAATTAACTGAAAAAAATGAGATGACACAGTAATATATAAAAGTAACAACAATAAAGGTTGTAACAGACAAGTTTATAACAATGTGGAATGAAAAGAAGCACAGAGAGATACACTGGCAGTGATAATGTTCACAGTGATGAAGAGTTCCTGAATTAAGTTAAAAAAACAGCACACTTATATCATGAACATGTTTTAATATTTATTGAGTTCAAACAAACTAGGATAGATGTGTATTACACATGTTTATTTGGATTTGACAATATCACGATACCACGAGAATTAACTACTAACTTGAGAGATACCACACCTTGAGGGCCAGTCTGACATAGATAGAAAAAATTCTTAATTTGTGGATTCAACAAAAACGTAGATAATTATGAACAGACAATATTGAAAACATTTCAAAATATAAAAAAATTGAAAACATGTAAATTTGCCTAGTTATCTTCTGCATTATATCTAGTATGTTATGGAATAAACTTTGCAAATCCCTAGATATTAACTTATTTCAAGAGTCAACATATTTCATGCTGTAACTGTATCATCATCAGGATGATACTACAGTGTAGTGGATACCTATTGACTCATTAAATAAGTTTACATCTGTCAATTTGTAACGTTTCTTTCCAAAACCTACAATGAAATTCCACAATATATCGGCTGCCACCATCTCTTTCATTATGGCCAGTATTTGTTAAAATAATTAATTAAATGTCTCTAGTAACATAATTCACTTCTATGGACTGTAATATTGTTGAGATAAACTAAAATCATATTATGACTTTAAAACTCAGTCAAACTAGTTCCATTGAAGTAATTATGAAAGTAATTTCACAATAATAAAAAATGAAAGACATTTTGTTGATCTTTCTTGGACACAAAGTAAGGATTTAAAAATAATGGATACTTATACAGTAGGTGGTTTTCACTGTCACTTGAAGGAAATGATTCACTACAAAAGATAAAACAAACCAAGAGGTATGTTTATCTTTATTATAATGGTGTAATAATGGGTATGGCAAAACTTCAAAGGATACATAAGAAACATACCTTCCAGGGCTATATGGAAATCATTAATAAATGGCATTATGCAAATAATAGAAAGGCATACTTAATAAGTATGTAAAAGTATCTTTGAGGTATAGTTAGGCATTTTAGGTAGTAAAATGGCTACAATGAACTAAATTTAATAGAAAACAAGAAGTACGAAAAATAATGAAACTTAAGCATTCCTATTTATAAAACTAAAAATGTATAATATACATATATAGCAAAAATAAACTTGTAAAATGGTACAATAAATGCATGGAGAACATAAACCAATGATTCCATAACCATTCAAGATCCTAAACACTATTCTATCAAGTCTACCTTTCCAAAGAATGAACATAGTACAGTAGATGCACTACCATCTTTCAGATCTGTAGCTAGAAAAACTTAAAATCATTGAATATTAATGTTAACAATGTATAGGAATAAAGTGTGATTGTTATATTAAAAATATAGCAACTATATTAATAGTTATCCATATCAGAACCCCAGGAATTCACTGCTGATTAAATCATCCACATAGTAATAATAAACAAAAAGGAAAATAGTTATTCATGGTCCATTGTAGGCAGGTTGCTTATTGTTCCAAGAATTGAGTGAAAAAAGTGTGTCTATGAGCCAATAAATATGAGATTTTCATTCAAGAATATGAAGAATGTTAATAATAAAGTAAGAAATACAATATGGACCAATTGACATTTACTAACAGAAACTTTCATGAAGCACTTGTCCACACATTATTTTCATTCTATCACAGCCTTCATTTGATTGGCTCTGTTTTTTAGCATCATTGTTATCCACGAATGTGTGTAGTGTTTGGATGGTTTAATCTTGATGGATAATTTAATAGGATTAATTGGATGGCTAATTCAATAAGTAATCTTATGCCTTCTTAGAAAAACTTGAGTAACTTTTATAACTGTTACATAACACAGAAAAGCACAAGTATGTCAAACAATTTCTTCTAATATATTACAGAATAATTATTAATGCAGGTATATGAGTGGGCAAATTCCTTCAAACCTTTAGATTTTTAAAGCAACCATTTATATTATATAGATTTATCAACATTTTACATACTCAACCCTGTTAAAACTACTCGGAATTGCATAGAACTAAACTCTTCACTAGCCAATGAAATATTTTTCCAAATAGTTTCCCAAATAATATAAAAAAACAAATTTATTAATAAAAATGAGTTGCAGAGAAACATTTAAACTCTTCTTGTAGATTTTCTTAGCCTTATAAAGATAAGAATATTGTTTGGACAAATTTAGAAAATAAAAAAGGTGTCATAGTTAAATGTATATAAGGAGCTGGTGTTGTAATTCTAGTGTATGATGAAGTTGAATATGTAATTAATCACATATACTCCAATTTAATTTTTTGTTTAAATAATGTTAAGCAGATGAATGTGTGATAATTTACATATTCATCTTGATTAATCAGTCTTCAATGGCACATTGGATTTCAGTTTCAGAAGCATACAATTTTTATGAAAGACTTTATGGAAGCTTTGAATTACACTTTGTACATAAAAACATTCAGTCTCAGAAAATTTCTCTCTTAGTATCACTCATGACACAGTTGTACATCATGAAATGGCATTAATTCACACATTAAACAGCCCAACTTAAATGTTAAAACCCACAAATTATTCTGCAACATTTATAACATATGTCCCCACATGACTATAAACTTCATGTGTGTGACATCTTCTTATACATAACCATAAAATACAGTGAACATGGTTTAAAATCTTGAGAGAGATAGTTAATTGACCTTTTTATGTGATGCTTGCTGATTCCTCAGGTTTTTATACTTCAGGTAAGTGAGAACAGTAAGTACTAAATTCACCAAATAAGTGGAAACACAAACTACACAAAAATCATATAGAATAAATGCGAGTATGTAACCCAAATAAAGAGAACCAAAATTGGAGATGAAGGTGATCCAAAATTGAATTCTTGCAGCTGAGGATGAGTTCAAGAATGCTGGAAATGAGAAATTGATATATCCTTTAGATGTGCTTATGCTCAGCCAAATTATAGGTTGCATAATTTGAAGCGTGAATAAACTTGACCAAATAAAATAAGTATTCCTCATAATTATATTATTATGTAGTTAAAATTAATTATTAAAATATGTAACAAGCCTCATGTATTCATGAAAGAGAAATGCAATACCTATTCAGTATTTAATATTCAATGTTGCAACTAGAACCAGTTACATGTTTGTTGATTTATTCCCAATGACCAAAAGTAGTTTCTGATGGTAAAAAAATATTTTCAAAAATGTTTAACATAGTATGTTGGAATAAGAGAAACACTTGGTAATTCCACACAAAATGTGTGGAATTACCAAGTGTTTCTCTTACTCCAATATGCTTAGCAATTCCACAAAGTTACGCCTGAGACAATAAGCTTAACATAGTATTTTGATGCCTGATGAAGTTTTCTGTGGGGTCCATTAGGTAGTTGCTTTATGGTTTCCAGGAATTTCACCACATCTTACATCATGGCGATGGTGACTTTTCACAAAATCTACTGCAGGTGTCTTTGTGTCAGAACAACGATGGCTGCAGGAGAGATGGTGAAACATTGCCATCATCATGATGCTTACATAGTGGAATCCCAGAAAGTCATCATAATCAGTATTTCATTCCAAAGAATGAATTCCTACCTTGTGCTAGTTCTCTTACCCCTTGGTAGATCTTCTGTCTAACATCCCTGATAATTTGCCCTATATATTTGCCCCTCAGTCTTCCCCTTTAGCTCTTTTACCCCTTGGTAGGTCTTCTTTCTAATGTTTCAAATAATTTGCCCTATATATTTGTCCCTCAGTCTTCCCCGTAGGGCCTCCACAGAAACTATAAAGTCAATATTTTGATGTGTGTTCAAAACAATAATATATTTATTTGGGAGACATTGTCTGCATAGAGAAATATTGCAAAAATGTAATAGCAATGAACGTGAGACACATGGCAGGGAACAAATGAAAATTTGTATCTGGAGGAAAATCTTGATAACAAGCTGGGTAGATAGAAAAAATATTAATAATATTTTAAGGGAAATCAAAGAAAATAATTACTTTTAAAAGCAATAGAACAAAGACAATAGGAAAAAGTGAATAGACATGTCCTGATACGGATAAAATCAGTTCAGACTGGGAGCTGTGTTCTTCAAGAACATGAAGCAAGGGATTGATCCGTCCTCCTGACCTGAAGGAAGCAGAAGTGAAAAGAGAGAGAGGGCTAATGTGACAAGGTACATAATACCTTTTGAAGCCAATGATACAACAGCAGAAATAAGTTTTTTAAATAAGAGATAAATAGACACATTAACAAGAACAAGTTTGGAGCATTGATAACAAAAAGAAATGAATTTGGTATTTTTGGATAGTTGTGACATTCCTAAATTAATAAGTGATTTGAAGACATTAATTAAGTTTTTGAGACAGTGAAATATATGGTGTCTAGCAATGCCTTCTCTGCTATTGAACACTCATCACAGGACAGAAATTTTTCTAAAATAGTCCAGCAATGCTATTGGTCCAGAAGGAGTCCACCCTGAGAGAAAGTTGATGTAAAATAAAAGAAATAGTTAAGGAAAAATCCTCTTGGAGGATGAAGGAAAGGGAAGAAAGAAGAAGGTGATTTGATAGTGACAAAATTTAATTTTCGGACCAGTTTTAAGTGTATAAGTGATTTTCCATTTAGAAACACAAATTCTAAGCCCTTAACAGCAGACAATAGTAATGAGAAAAAGAAGCAGCGTATCTTTGAACAAAAGTAGGGTTAAGACAAAAGGAGGGTCATAAAAAGTGGAGCAATGGAGGAGAGAGAAATATTCAAAGTCCCTCCAGGCTAATTGGTATGTGGTGTGGTGAGAGACATTCCCATATAAGAATGGAGGGTGAGCACAATGGGATAATGAATTCAGCTGCAGATATCAGAAATTTTCGAATAAAATAATCTGAGAAATGATTTGGGCCTACTTGAGAATAAACTAAATATTTTTCAAGTTGAACATTAATTTTCATTGATTCATAACTTTGTGATGACTGCATTAGGAATTTTGAAATGATTACGGTGGCAATCAATCAGACCAAAATTTTGGGCTGGAATTGATGAGGCTAAACCCCAGGTTTCCTCATTTTAATCACAATGAAAAAATATTCTGAATGAATATAATCCAGTGAAGGAATGTCATTTTTTCATTTAAAAAACTTCTGTTGGGAAATATGTACAATTAAAAATATGAATTCCAAATACTGTTTTTAAAATGACACTTTTGTGACACCCTAAGAGGTAATACATTGAAAATAAACTTTTTCATAAGGCAAGGAGAAAAAAAAATACATAACGATGAAAGATGAGACGCTGGCTTAAATTGTTACATCAAGAAAGCCAATGACTAGACAGGGATACCCTCCAGAGGGCTGTTTGAACTCCCCAAGAAACTTGAAAACAGATTGAATGAATACAAAAGGCTTTCAAATTATGAAAATTGTTACTTTTTCCTTCTAAACTGTAGCAAGAGCACAATGATGATATTATAAATACAGAAAATGGAAGGAAATTCTTACTTAGAGCTCCAACGAAGCAATAAAATGATATTCCGTAGATGCTATTAGGTTGATTGACAATAGAATTTTCTCCTAACATTGGTCCAAGAATTCCAAATCCCTTGCCATATCTAAATATTGATAAATATGAAAGATAAGTAATAGGAAGTAATTTCAGGAATAAAGTACCACTAAAATCAATCCAAGAAAAAACCTTGAAGCAAATGCTTTGGTGCAGCTCATGTGCTCACTGATATCACACATTGCCTCATAATTCTCATCTTCTTCTTTACTGGTTTCAACTATATAAGCATAATACGATAATAGAATCCCGAGCATACAAAATAAGAGTATAGCGTATGAAATTGTACTACTTTTCGGCATTGTAGTATATGCTAATTTCCAAATCTCCCACGTAGTAAATATTACGACTTCAACACCACTCGGCAAAAAATGATACTAAGATTCACTCATGGCATCTTCAATGGGGAACTCTGATCATTTGTGAATCAGCGCCGCGTATATTCAGTAATGTCGAAACTTGAACATTTGGTTATCGAAAAGGAGGGGGAGGGTGTAGCTTGGAGTAGCTCTTCTGAGCTTTTCCAGGAATTGAAAAGGACGACAAGAGCCACTAGGACAAATGGATCACGTTTTCAACGATCACCTGCATGTTAAACATTGCGCCACAGCATTTCTTTATTTTCAGAAAGTCATTTTCAAGTATGGGATGCAGGCACTGCTCAGTAAATAACTGCGGTGGAAGTATTTCAAGCACGAATATGTTTCAATTTTCCAGGACCCTGGAAAGGTATGTTGAAAAATTTATATATTATGTTAACAGAGCAATTTTTTAGATTAGACGTAAATATTAGATTATCAATAATGTAAAAGAATGCGTTAGAACCATTGATACGTGCTGGAATTTTTGTTTCGAGGAAACTAGAAAATGATTTGGACATTTTCTGAAAGACATGTATTATTTAAAAGAAAGTGTGGCACTCAACTTTGTAATTACAAATGATTTTAAAAGGATTGCGTTTTACATTTGTGTTAACGTCTCAGTACATTCAAATTTTACGACCTTATGCCATGCTTATGCTTCACTTCGTGGAAGTTATGCATATCCATGGTTGAAATATAAGAATATCATAGTTCTCCACAATATTTACATGTATTTAAATACTGCTGAAAGGTATGATCTTTGAATACAACTATGAATACACATAGGCATACATAAATGTTGTGCATTCAGGTTTTCAACAATGTTAACTTTGTTTTCATTTCCGTAATTTGATTTATTATTGCTTCTATGTGGTTGTTTCAATATAAATTTTGTATTTCATGCCGGAAAATTGTTATTATAAGTACGTAATTATTTTCACTTTTTCAGGGCACAGTTATGGAAGACATTCTGCTGTAATCCGGCATTGGAGGACTTTAATAAACTTAATGAAACTGAAAAATCTTAAGTTAAACCGGAATTCTGTGCCTATTCTCCATCCTCCTTTCTCCCACCCTGCTCTTTTGTCATCCTCTTCCTTCTACCATACTCATTCATCACCTGTTCATGGAGTCACCTCAGTATTGATTTGTATATTCTACATGAAATAAATTTCCTGGATGTCTCAATGAATATAATTATTTTTATTTATGGCTGACCTGTTTAAATTTTCAGGTTTCCTCATCAAAAGGTACTAGAACAGTCATAGTAAACGTCGCTTTGTGGAGATCTTTCGTTACAACCCAAGAAAGAAAACTTGGATATCTAGAAAATATACTATTGGCACAGTAGTTTAGTCTGTGCTATTGGATACATACTATATATTCTACTACTCAAAATACGCGGGTTACCATGCAATGTCATCTATTCGGGATTTCAAAGAACTACTTGGTACTGTCCTCTAATAACAGAACACTTCGTGGCCGACACACCTTAGCAGACGTACATCGGACCACACATTCTGCAGGGATATCCCACCCCCTCAGATAAACAGAAGAATATCGTTATGGTAGAAGCGTTGTTGTCCATATTTTAAGTGAACTACATATAAATCGATATTTTATACGTGATTTTCTATTAGGTGAATTAAAAATAAAGTTTGTCGTTTCACTACAAGTTATATTAGAATTTATCACAGTTTTGAGTGTTACCTTTTCCCCCTCCCTAGAATTAAATTAAAAAGAAAGTAATATAATCTCACTATTTAATAATAAAAATAATTGAAAATACATTGGAACAAAACTATGTGTTTTAAAGCATTAGGATAGAAAAGAGTTATGCATCATATAAATGGTGGCAACCACAAACATTTCATTCGAAAAAAAGACAACGTTGCTTTTCAGATTTTGCGCGGGATGTTGTAAAAAGTGGTGCTATATGTGATGCAGTGTAATGTAAAGAGAGTGCTGGGCGTTGCACTTTTGCAATAGTATTGAAAGAGCAACAAAAGTACATTCGTTAATATTTTCAGTCAAAGACAATTTATATTCACTCAATCTTCGAGTAAATCGTCATAAATGGACACACTTGTGGAAGTAAGTTATTTCTATCAGAGTATTCTTTTTCTAATATCACTTTTCCAAGAATGTATTATTGCGTTTCCAATTTTTTCTACGGAAAATCTGTAATATTATTAATTTTCTTTAATAGATAATATGACTGAAGGATACTTATATTTTGGCGTTTCCCGGAAATGATCATGAACGTTATTGAAGACTGACATCCTTTGTCGTTTTGTTTTGATTACAATAAATAGATGCTATATAGACTGGTAACTGATCTTATTCATCGGCTTGATTTATAGAATCGTTTTTTTATTACAGGAGTTACAGTTACTAGGTTTATGGAATGAACCCATCAAAACTGAGAAAATTGAATTTACCTGTCAGTTTTCCAACGCTATTCGTGGTTTATTGGATCTTTATCACTACACTTTCAAAGAAAAGAATGATCTACAAGAGTTGCTCGCGAGTCGGACGGCTGAGATTAAGGAGTTAAGGGTACGCATATGTAATCTTTTGGGAAGAGGCTTCATTAATGTGTTTGTCGTTTCGTAAATCGTAACCATGCACTTTTGTTCTAATAATGTTATATGCTTCTTTTATGCATAAATCTCTAGAGTTTAAATTTATAAAGGAACCTAAATATGTTTTTTATTTAAAATAGGGCCTTCTCCAGTTGCTAAAAGCAATAATAATTTATTCAACTGCGATTGGGAAATACAAAATTGAATCTCTACATCAAGAAAAATAACACGATAAAGACCAATACAAGAAAAAACGTAGAGTAAATCCACCAATACAATATACAAAAGCACAGTATCACGTAGAACGAAGATAATCCATAACATTCAAGAAGAAACTAAGAATAAAGGTGTCACGTTAATTTTAAAAGTAAGATGACTAATGGTCTTTCATGTTTTAATTATATATTGTTAGATCTGTTAATACACATCAATTTTACGTTTTCCTGGAATCATTAAGGAAGAGAGACTACCCTGAATAGCAAATGTGGTCCTCATAGGTATTTTTTATAAAGGTTAAGTGGGCAGCATCAAGTCATGTGAAGATACTGCCACTTATTAGGTGACGGCATATTTAATGTCATCACATGATATATTTTGAGGTCATGGTAGTCAGTATTAAGGGTGCTTAGCCAATCAATGGGGGTCCTGGGTTCATGTTCAGTTAATGACTATGGACACACCTTCAGCTACACCCAAGGTGAAAGATTTTCTGATTAGCATATCTTCAAGTGAAATCACAGGTCTTGTTTTGTGATCTGTTGAGCAAGCTATCTCACATGTCATTGGTATCTACCATTTTAAACATTTTTTCTCTTGCTTTACATTAATTGTGGTGGTTTATTACTTTTATACCATACATGTATAAGTATGTAAATATAAGTAAATGAAAAACCCATTAAGTGATATTTGCTGTTGGTACAAAGGCTCTCGCAGCTTTTCTTCGACTTGAAGATTCCTGCTAGAATGCAGGAGAAACTGTTGTCACGAGATAACTATCAACAAGGTGGAAACCCAGAAGCCATGCAGCATTAGTCATATCTGCTGAACTAGATAGTATTAACTATTCAGTCAAAGTATTACTGACCTTGTTTTGTGCATTTTTGAATAAATGTGAAAGGTATGGGATGAATAAATTAAGCAAGTGAACATACTTAGATTTTCAAAATGTAGGAAGACAGAATTAAATATAAGACTGGGAGTCAAAGGTTGGAACAGGTAGAAAACTTAACTTATTTATGTAGAAACTCAGAGAAAAATATTACATTAATTAAGGACATTAATAGAGGAATCAATAATCAAAGGATAGTGAATTGATAAAAGGAACTTTAGAACATAGCACCAAAAGGTTGCAGAAAGCTTATTTTTTTATATGGCCACTGAAGGAAGAAGTAATGAACATTGACTGAGAGCAATTGAATGTAGGTGTGTCAAAGGATGGAGAGCTTGGAATAGGAAGAGAATGGAGAAAATGAGATGGAAAAGAGAGAAGCCAATTTACAAGTGTTGTGCATGTTAGGGAGGAGAGGCAGTTGCTGGGGGAAATCCAAAGAAGGAAAGAAAAGTGGATGGAAGTGATACTCACAGGCAATTATTAGTTTAAAACTGCAATAGTAAATTGAAAGTTGGGTGAGGTAAAAATAGGATAGGGATTACAGGTAAAATCATAGCAGGCAGGAAATATTTGAAGATGAAGAGTCATTTGTATAAGGATGGGGTAGGTTTGTTATATCATGAATTTATCAAAAAATACTTCAACTGTTAGATCGTCAATTATCATCTCATGATATAGTCAGCTGTGTAGTTATGACCATGTTTGGTCCTGACAATCAGGTCATGTGTGTGTCAATTTGGGCATTAAGTTGGATATTTATAATTTTTTAGTATATTTTGAAAGAAATACTTTCTATGTACTCCATCTTGTTCCAGTATGACAGGTATCAAATACATATTTTTCAAGCATTCTTAATTTCTCAGCATATGGTGTAAGTTACTTAGATGAACTATCTTTGAAACCTAGACTTTGTGTTGATCAAACATTGGAGAAAGTCATGCTATCCACTGAGTGGCACCAATCATGCTGCTCAGGTTCATTTAATCCGTCCCCTCTCTCCTGTGGTTCCCTATCCACTGGAATTTATCTTTCCCAGCAACACTCATTGCCTTCTTTGGATACTCATGGTGCTGTCAAGTAAAAAGGCAACATTCTCTACAGCAGTTACTTCCCAGGGAAGAGAAAAACAATAAGACCAACTGAATTCAAACAAATGGTGAATGATTTGCATCCAGAGATGGAAACATTGTTTTTCTACACAAATTTTACTATTTAACGACCTAGGTTTTGACTTACAAAGTCATCACCAGGTGAATAACAGAAGACACATTGGTTTACATACTACACAGAGGAGAGGTGCACGTGTGGTGTCAGGTAATGGAAGGTAGAGTTTGGGGTCATGGGATTGAGCAATCCTCAAGAGTTAGACCAGAGTCATTGGGTTGGTGAGGGAGACAGGAGAAGTGAAAGGGGAGCCTGAAGGTTGGGGGGATGATGAGCATGATGACTTTGTAAATCAAAACATAAGTAGTTTACATTAAAGTTTAAGTAGAAAAACAAAGTGGCTTCTATAAAATGACGTCTGCCACACAACTTGCATCCAGTTTATTTGTTGCCGACCGGGTTAGCCTGGTGGGTAGCGTGCTCGCCGGCTATTTTTTGGAATCAGTGGTGGGAAAATGCGGTTACGCACCCCCAGAGGGAGTGTGGGACTCGACCGGGGTCTAGGAAC
>WURS02013871.1:0-12246 GCA_011762765.2 Rhinocypha anisoptera | reverse complement strand
CTCTCTCTCTCACCAACTTACTTTTACTCTCTCCCAAAAATCCCTCCTCCTCTTCCAACTGTGGAACACATATTTAAGCGAACAAATATGTATCCTTTCGATTATCTGTAGACGTGTGCTGAAGATTGCATATACGCATATTTGTGTACATGCATGCATGTGTGTGTATATATATTTACATACCGATCTAAATAATTAATAGATTATAGATTAACTCAAACGTTGAAAAGTTCCTACATGTGAATGACTCCACCGAGACGGTCACACAAGAAACACGGAGTACACGCATAGGAACAATTCCAATTGTTTCCAAATTTTCGATGGTCTTACGCCACCATTTTCCAATGTGGAGACGGTTATGATATATATATATATTGTTATTGTTAAATGTTAATGTACAAATAGTCAGGGTCAATTGAAAAAAAACATCCTCAACACCACAGAAAAATGTTGCCCATCTGAAACGTTTAGGCGAAACATATCGATACCAATCTCTCAATCACAAAAATATCCAACTAACATCAAATTCCCAAAGAAGAATAAATAATAGACAAGCGGAAACGCACAACAGACAACCAATGCAAATAAAATTTAAAGAATTTTAAATACACTTCTACCTCACACCGTAAAAAAAACACCGTTCAAAATCACACATCAAAGTATATCACACACTTACGGTCCTTTCAGGCTAACTCATCTTACCGTTCCTATCATTTACGGTCAATGTAAGATATTTATAGAATATATTGTCCATTTCTTTGTTTAGTGGCTGGCTTATAAGTCAACCTGCCGAGTCAACCGGTCGAGTCAACATTGAAATATATTCACATCAGGTGTGTCTTCGTGAAACTAAGGGATACCCATAGTAAGAATAACTTTGTAATATTCACAGTTTTTTTTACTAACCACGACGTATTTTCTGTATCACATCGATGTGTGCATACATGAATATTCCACAGAGTAGTGAAACGCGTCTTGCCACGTAAAAAAACTGTCGAAATTACTAAGTTATTCTTACTATGGCTATTCTTAACTCTCCTAAAACATGATGAGAGGGGTTCAAACAACTCTCCAGCTAGCAAAGCTCCATTCAACAATACTTTCATTCAAGAATAGATATATATATAAGTATATATATAGATATATAGGTATATACAACATGCACATTATATATATGTATAAATAAAAATTTAAATGTTCGTTTTTTCAAAATCTCAAATCTCCGAAAGTTCTTCGCCGATTGCTTTGAAATTTTGACGAACGTTCCATTCGAAATCGCGCGTGTTTTTACGCAATCAGATTTATTTTCTCTCAATAACAGTGACGGTTTGATACATTTTTTTTCATTTAGCGGTGTTCGAAGATTCTCTCGTTAGTTTGCAGCACGGAATTTGTGGGGACCATTGAGTTATAATAATAGGTAGAGCGAGTTTTGGTTTTTTCGCATTCGCATTGGACACGTGACTTGTGGCAAGATGACGTTTCTGTCATGGTTGCACAGTTTGTTTATTTATTTATCTGTATTAAGATTTCCGCAGGAGTAGAATGCAAGCGAGTAATCATTTCATGGAATAATTTTATATTTGTTATATATTTATATAGTTAATACATTTTATATTAGCGGTTATAATGTTAAAAAAAATAACGTAGAACTATTTATTGGTTGTATGAAATAAAATGTACACCTTTTACTGCACACCTTACTTCGGTTCATTCCTCTTATATATATCTGGGAGAGGAATTGGGAAAAACAGGATAGGAAAACATATAAGACGAACACAAGGGAATAAGTATATTTCACGGAAAAAATATTCCACGACCGGGAATCGAACCCGGGACCTTCCGATTACATGTAGGATGCTCTTGCCATCTGAGCTACCGTGTCACTTGAATATTCCCGTGAAAATACTTAGTGTGTATTTGGCAACACAGTTGCTCTTTCACACCATGGTAATTAAAATACATATACATATATACGTATATATTCTCAGCTACGTTTATCATAAAAGTCAATTAAACAATGAACCCGAGTGTGGAGGATGGTACCGGTAATAAAACGTAGGAAGAGGATAGAGAGAAGGGAAGAGTTTGCTAGGAGAGAGAGAGAGAGAGAAATGGAGACTGTTCCGTGGCGCCCTTTCCGCCTCTCCCTCGCCAATTTTCTCTCTCCAATATCTTCTAATCTCCCAAAAGGTCTTTCTTTATAACTTTCCTCCTTCCCCATTTCCAGTAGTGAGTCTCCATTCCCTATCTCTTGCCTGCCTGCGGGCATCAGATTTTTCACTGTTATTCTCATGCCCGTTCCCTCTGCTGAGGAGAAAGGTGGGAGTGAAAAGTATCTCCGCTATATCCCCATCACTGCCCATCCATTCGCCTCTCCCAACCATCTTCCACCTTTTGTCTGACTCTTATCTCGATTTTAATCTCTCTCTCTCTCTCGCTCGGTCTAACCCACTGGCCCTCAACTCTTTCTTCCTACTCCCTCCCTCTTCCCTTCCATTACCTCAGCTTTTCCTTCTCCTTGCTCTTCCTCCCCTCCTCTTCCTTACCCCTCCTTGTTTCACCTCTTTCTTAACCCCTCCCTCTCTCTCTCTCTCTCTCTCTTAACTCACAATGCTGGAAAAAATTAGGGTCCACCGCGAGAGCCGACTTCGAATGTAAGACGTTGAATTCTGCGTTCTTTATTATTTAGCTTCATTACGTCGGCGGTATGAATAACATGAGAGATTACAAGGTCGTTGCCACGTGGGAAAACTCGACCATATAGGAATCCCAACTTTTCCATTCTCCTTAAATGTTACCCTTTAACCAAATACTTTATCAAGTCACCCCTTACTAGGAAAAGTATATCATTTATCGCCAAACAGAAATCCTTTCATAAGAGAAAGTTAGTTTCTGTCACGCATCGAAGAATACTTGAGTTTAAGAATTCGTGTGACAATTGACTCTTAAGAGTTAAGTTACGTTTATGTTGAAAGTTTTTCACAGTCGTGGAGAAATAAGAAATGTGATGTGACACTCGAAATGCTGCACTTCCTGTGACGTCTAATAAACTCACTACGCATAAGCTATAGTGAAAATAAAAATGATACCCCTCACACTTCTAGGAACCATTCACAAATTGATTTGAATAATATTCTCAATAGCGCCGTGTCAAATCAGTTGAGTAGCGGAACTATTTCAAAGCGGACATACTCGCAATATTACAATTTTTTTTATTATTATTACACCATGTCTTCCAAACTCAACTTTGTGCTCATGTCGTCCGCTTTACGATGCAGATTGAGGCAATGAGTGAAATACAAATCAACACAGTGGGTTGCCAAATTAAAAAAAAAAAGCTGTTGTATTAATTATTGGCCGTTTTTAAACACAGACGTCTTCTTTTTCTGAGATCTAACATTACTTTGGACAGAAAACGGTAACCAAGAAGAATCAAAGTGATGGATGGCGTAATAGGAGATCAGAAGCCACCTAAACTAAGAATTTGAACACCGTCAACCTGGCATGGAATACACAGCACTCGCGTTTGGGTCTGTCCGAGGAACCGTCTTGCCCTGCTTTCCGGCTGCCTCATGGCGCGTAGGTGGCTTCCTCCCATGCCAAGATATGCGCGATAAAATGTTAAGAGTAGCTTAAGACCGCTAGACAAATTTATTTCGGAGAAAGGGTGTCAAAAGTCTTATCGCATGCTTTCCTAAGTTCCTGTGGCAGCCACGATGGAAACAAGAGTCACTCCCCCCCAAGTGGTGTGCCGTAACTTCCCCTTATACAGAGGAGTTATAAGTGAAGCGAAACGAGTTTACGCTCGTTAACTTCCCTGGGTAAAATAATTTAACGCGCTGATTTTGATTGGTTTAAAATTTAACGCACTGATGTCATAGAGTACATCATCCCGATATAAAGTTTACTGTGCTGTCAATCCTAGAGAAATGAAATTATTGAAACAACTTTTCAGCGACGTGTATGATATATTGCACCATTCCCTCTTACTTGTTCCTTTCAAAGCGATATGGAAATTTTTACACTCTTTACCAATTTGAAGATAGCAATGCTTCGCCTTTTCAATTTTATGTGGCATTGATTTATTAGAGGCGTCTCATGAAATAATATCTTCCATCAAAGAGATTACTTTGCAAGTGCCTCCGAGGTTTCTATTTTAAAAACGACGAAAGCTACAACACCAAAGGGAAGTATTTCGCAAAGTACCACTCAGTTCAATGGGTGGAATTAATCACTGTAGACCTTGGACCTAATGAACCCTGCTAAGACTATTCTTTTGCGTTTGATGTAACCTGCATCCGACTACACCGTTAATTACTGCTCGAGGGCTTCGGAGACCTTAAAAAAAAAGAAGGCACCATTTAATGCTTAAATGGGTAGTTGAAAACTTTTTACTATTGTAGCTGAACTGGTTGCTCAATAAAATACGTATATTACCAAATGTAATACATAAATAAGTAGCGAGGACGACATAAATCATCTGAAGAATGCCATTTTCTGCCTAAATCGCCTAATCGCGGTTCAAAGGCCCAGTTTCAAGGTAAGTTCCGCGAACGTCAGACTATACAAGGAGGTCAGGAAAAATTTTTTTATCAAATGATTTTTCAATCAAATTTTTTATCAAATAAATACATATTCGTAAAAACAGCTCTGGTGCTGAAAATTGGGAAAATACGGTCATCATTTCAAAGAGTATTTCCACTTTCCGTGTTATCATAGCAGTCAAAGGTCAACAGTCAAAATATCGATATGCACAATAAATAAGGACGAATATGTGATAACGTGAATGCATAAAATAGATACGAGTGATACCTGAAGTACGTATTCCAAACGTTTACTGAAGCAATCTAATCCAATGGTTTTTCTTATAATTGAAAAATGTATTTCTTTCATTTAGTCCCAGGTTATTTTGCAATACCAATTTATTTCACGAATATACGGCTAAATTTAATCAAAAGAGAAGAGAAATAACCGGATTTTCCACAAGAGTAATTTATTTAACGTTCCAGGTTTTGTCGCGTCGCTACACCTTTCTCTGCCCAAGTGCTACGGAGCCATGGCGGCGCAATAAATTACTTTTGTGGAATACCAAGTTATTTTTCTCCCTCAAGCATAACGAGGGTACAATAAGAAAAAGAAGAACAAGGTAAGATAGGACGCATCCTGAGGCATAATGGGTTCGTGAAGAATATAATAGAAGGAAAAATAGAGGGGAGGGCCCCCCGAGGAAGGCCGAGGGACAAATATATAGGGAAAATTATTAGATACGTTAGAAGGAAGACCTATCAAGGAGTAAGAGAGCTAGCAGTGGATAGGAAAGGATGGAGGGCTGCAGTCAACCAATCTTCGGATTGAAGCACTGAAGATGATGATATATATATATACATATATTTTTTATATATACATAATATACATATATATTTTTTTTATATTCCAAGAGAGCGAGAGGGGGAGTGCCCGCGTCGATAGGTTTTTTGACGAGCGCGTGGGCATGCGTAATTCATTTTGAGGTTTCGGGGAAGAAAATGATTCTCTCTAGCGTTCAACGGGTTCGAAAAGGGGCGCAAAAGCGGCGGTGCGGCCCGCCGCGTTGCTGTATACGCGGGGCACGCCCGGAGCATTCAATCAACGCCCACCCCTAGCGGCACAACAATGCGAGTCGAGAAGACGATTTACGAAGGGAATCCGGGGGCGGTGAGGGGGGGAAATAAAAATAAATAAATCCGCGACTTTTTCCACCGCGCATCCCGATGCGTTTATTTTATTCTTTTTTTTTGTTCGGTGCGTTTTTTCAATGATGACGCACTCGTTAAACGTTTCAGTGGACTAAGATGGATTTAAAGTTGGGAATGAGTTTCTGACCATAAAAAAATCTAAATTCAATTGCAAAATCCTCAAACGGATTTTTTTCCAGTCATGTGTGAGGTGATGGAATTCCTTATCCGTTGACGAATTCCGCAAACAATTATAGTTTTACTACAAAAAAAAGATATATTTTGAATGGGGGGGGGGGCGGTTCCCTATCTTTTTCCTAAACCACTCTTCCTGTTAAACAATTGATTTCAAGTCGCCAAAAAAGCTAATGACAACACCCCTTTTAAATTTAAATACCCCTCGAAATTATATAAATAAATCTCCACAAATGTCCAAATTATTTTAAACTATACCAAGAAAAAAATTAATATTCATTGTTCTTGGGCATCATCGTCCGATAAGAGCATTCAAAAACTACATAAGCATGAGATATAGGTAACAATGACATTTTTCGAAAGCGTATACGTTTCTTAATGGAAAAGAAATAGTATTTCATATAAATTAAGGTCAAACAAAGAATATCATGCTGCACCCTAACCAGGATATAAAGACGATGAAAAGATATTATTTTTAAACAAACTATTAGGTGGAATCTTTGATATCACTTGCAATATCCTTTACTCAACCTTGCCCCGAAAAAACGGAAAGATTTTTTGACACGTAGTAGTCCATGGTGGGAAAGAAATATATTAAAAATATCCAGGTCGCGTATCTATAAAGTGTGTTAAGCATGTAAATTCTTCTGGTGCACCTTCAGCCATGCCAGTCTGGGAAAATAAAGAGGGTATGTGTCGACTCTCTTAAACTAAGAACGAACCTTGAAAACATATTTAATTTCCGGTTAAACCTTGACTGCAGTGATATGATGTCATTGCCTTTGCTTCGTGTTTGTAATATAAAATATAATCCAATTCTACTCTTACAAGTTAACGTTGAACTGTATTTGGTGAGAGGCCAATTACTACACCCTGATTCTTTAGTCTAACATCGTCCCACGTCTGCTATTTTGTTTCGTATGCGAATGACTTCATCCTGAGTGGTGAAAAGATCCATATTTAGTAAACAGTCAATTAGGTGGTGGAATATTTATTATCATTTTAAATACCTTTACTCGACCGTATATAGGGGGGGGGATAGGATATGTCCCCTAACAATTACATTTGTTAGTGAGTGTGAATTATCGGTGGTGGCCCATCTCCCGCCACACGCCCTTGCGGAGGCTTGCAGGGTATTAAGAAGACGTTGACCCTTTGCCTGAGCTTTTTAATTATTATTTCATCTTCGCTTCTTCGAATCCTTCCTTTTTTTTATTTTTTAATAGTTTTGGCTTGATATCGTTGTGGAGTGGACAGATTACTCCTCTGTCAAATTGGGTATTTTCAGGCGTTACCTTGCGGAAGCGATTAGTAATGAAGATGAAAACACTTGGTCTTTCCACATGAAATTTTTTTTATCATATGCGACCTAGGTTTCGACTTGCAAAGTCATCTTCAGGTGAACACCTCTCTGCGAATCACCTCACTGCAAAGTCATCTTAAGACTTCACCTGAAGATGACTTTTTCAAGTCGAAACCTAGGTGGTATATGATAAAAAATTTTCATGCGGAAAAACCAAGTGTTTTCATCTTCATTACTCCACTGTCGTCCTAATCATGTTTTTCATGACTCGTCAGGTTTTTCAGGGCAGCCATATTGGATCACATTTAGTGAGTCGGTTAAAGGAAAAGGGAAAATAAAGCACGCCCCCTCTCTCTGAAAAAATGCACTAGTTTTGTAACATCATTTGTATGCCGATGCAGTGCCCTGAGGTTTCCGGAGATTTTCTCCCCGAGGAAAAAGATCCCCGATCCTTAGGGATGCATTGACTACACAACCCTAGTCAAAAGGTACTGATTTAGACATCAAGCGATTATCGGGGTTTTTGCTATATTTACGAAGAGCATCTGAATCAACTAGACTTTAGTTAGTTCTTATTAGTATTTTATGTATTTTTTTAGGCATATTGATTTTATATACACGTCAATTTTAATCTCAATGGGACCCTCTTTTGACATCCGTGACCAACCTATGCACTTGAAATATTGAAAATTGTACAGCTCAAATATTTATTTGTTTTAACGTGATTCATTCTTTATAAACTAATGTGTTTATCGGTAACAGATAAATTTTAAAAAAAAATACTTATTTCATGATCATGTATGAAAAAACAAACTGGTTTCTTTTGACGTACAAATTCTGGCAACGCAGTATATATTCACACGTTGTCTCAGCACTGCACTATGAAATTGGCAGCTGACTAGTCAGTTTTTTCGATTGAAAATAAAAATCCGCCGTTTTAGCCATGAATAATAAAGTACTTAGATTGTACTCGTTATCAATTGGAAAGAAATGTCAAGTGACAAGTATTGCTTTTGTAACGGACTGAAGATGCATATCAACAAAGGACATCACGGAGTCGAAATGAGTTCCACGTTGCCACGTTGCTTGCAATTGAAGAAGAGCGTGAAGTAGCTGCAGATTTATTATAAATATTCCGTGTACTATTCTCCGATTGATTGTTTTTATTGGTGATATCAAATAATAACACAATTATTTATTACCCTTAAATATTTCAATGGTCTCTCATTTTTTGTTATATATGTTTAATTTTCCATTAAATTTGTAGAATCACACCAAATTAGCCATTTTCCCCATAAGAGTGCATGTTAATTTCAAACTTCCACATCTTTCGAATGATCTTCTGTATATTTTTTGATATTTGGTAGATTGGTTACTTATAATAGCTAGAAGATCCAACCATAGTTTCCTCGATTTGCAATTATTTCAACTTATACTTGCAATACATCCTTCGATGGTGTCCGACCAAAATGAGATACCGATGCAGCTCGTTCTGTTTTCATTTGGCCATCATCACCGATTCCCGCTCGTCATTTTTATTTGTCCTGTTCCGAGAACTTTCTTTCTTGTGTGTGTGTGTGAATGTGGCCGGGGGTAAGATGGTGGTTAACGTTTTTAGGGGAAGATAAAGAATTTTTTATTTGATTGTACTTTATTGAGCAAGCCCTATATAAAAAAAATACCTTTGTATTCCAGTCGGAACAGGTCGAAAAACGCCAAATTTCGGAAAAAATTGGATAAACGATTAAATTTGGCAAAGAGAGGTAAAATGGATGATTTTAAAAACTTACGAATAAAAAAAAGTGCGGTTCGCTTTTATAAACAATAAATGGTGGCCTCGGCTAATTTAAAAAGAAACGGTGTTTCGCTCATAACTTTAAAACTATGAGTGCTAGGGAAAAAGTTTGTACTGGTCACAATTAGAGGATAAAAAAGACAAGGGGAATGAGGGGTCGCAAGATAAATTTGAGCGAATAGTTTATTGGAAAAGTATCAATAAACAAAAAATATTGCCATATTCTTTTAGGTAAGGTCACAGTTGAAAAAGGCATCCTTTTTGACCACTTTGGGAAAATGAATATCTGTAATTAAGGTTTCATATAAAAGGGTGAAAGATAGGTTCTTTTATTTTTTTAGTTTAATCGGTAGTTTTGCAAAATTATTTAACTTTGGAACTCGGGAATTGGAGGACATTTAGACAAGCAAAAAAGTCTTTTTTCTATCAGATCAATTGCCTATTTCAACTGTAACTTTGTCTGAAATAAAATGGCAATATTTTTCGTTTGTTGAAACTTTTACACAATAAACTGTTTGTTCAAATTTATCGTCTGACCCCTAATTCTCTTTGTCTCTTTATTTTCTACGACTGAATTTTTTAAATGTTAGCGCTAATAGCTTTAATTTGTCATGGTCGCCATTTTGTTTACAAACGCGATCCGCACTCCCTTATGATAAACAAAGTTTTTTGGAAATCATCCCTTTTACCTGTGTACCAAAATTTCACCGCTTATTCAATTTTTTCCGGGAATATACCGATTCCGACTGTAATATTAGGCTGCAAAATTAGCATCTCGGACTACATTGATAGATAACGAAAAATATGGGAATTCAAGGGGGAAAAATTCAACCTGTTCCAAATTTTAAAAAATGCACATCTTATGTAACCTAAGAATTATTTGTACCATTCTCCTCCTTGGGAGTCAACCAAAAAAACGCCGCACACTTCCAAATTTACGTCTTTATTCTCTCGTTTCTCACTTCACAATCCCCCCCACTTCGCACTCCACAGTCCCCGCTATTCCTCCACACAACAATCCCCGCTCTTTCCCTTACACAAACATAAAACAAAAACCTTTTCAACAATCTACCATCCAACATTCTACGCCACATCAACAACAATGAAACAAATGGCCAGTACACAACATCACAACAATAGGCCAGCAAACAACAATACCGGTTATATGAATGGGTGATTGCCTGTAGATTACTTCATTCCTCTTTTTTAAAACGGCGTAGGAAAGGAATATTTTGAGGTGAAATCGCTGAAAAATACGGATAGGATGATGAACATATCCGTAAGGTATAATATGGTCGGGAACAGAACATGCAATGTCTTTATAATGACCGACAAAGTCTTTCCATTCTTACGCGACTGTCGATAAAGGGTGAAACTATATAAGCACGAAAAATAGGGAGGGAACGATAGCAATAGATCCATAAAGAAATGGTTGTGTCAAGGGTAACGATGTCACATCCTCAAGATGGCCACGTGAAGCAGGATTTACACGTGCAAGTCGACTTTTATGGAAGTAGCCACTGTCGCACCAATATCGATTCCTATCGCTACTTGTAGCTGTGCGGGGGTTTACAGGTATGGTGATAGCTAACCGGAATAGAGTCTGGAATTATGGGAACTAGCAGAAAGCCGGGAGTTGTTAATATGACGTTTCAGCTCCAAGACAGAAGTGAACATTTCAATAAAAGTTTGCAGTATTTTCACCTTTTCAACTTCGTGTGAAGTAAAAAATAATTTCCTCTAAAGACGAAGGAAGAATATTTGAGAAATCCTTCAAAGCCGGTGCAAGAAATGCCTAAAATCATGTTTGACTAAAAATTAGCAGTATTGTACCCTTCCATTATTCTTTTAACACATATTTTGTTCGGTACAACTGGATTATTCTGTACCAGTTGTAATCCCAAGTAACTGGTATTTCACATGTTTAACCGACCCCTAATGATTTTGACAGAAATATGTGTACAGGATTGATTGACTTATTTACCAACGTAAAATATACATTTTAAATACATATGCATTGAAGAAGTTATTAAATGCTTTAGTTTTCATGAAGAAGTAATGAAATATGAGATAAACAACATTACATAAAGATTTCCAAAGTAACATATTTAGCTATACGTTATTAGGAATTAGAGTATACGCAATTATATAGAAGAAACAATTTAAGGAATTATAAATATGTTTTTCTCTCTAAAGAAGAGCTCTCTGCTCCATAGACAGTCATGAATGTAACTAAGTACCTCTTCGTCCGTATAAGCAATTCCTACAATACAAGATTTCGAATTACCGGCAGCCGATATATTTCACTTAGTATCAATCGGATGTTATGCGATATATCTCGCGGTACTTGCAGGCAAGATGGCAGGGCTTATATTTTCTTAAAACATCGAATCGTGGTCGATCGTAACTCGATTGGGTTTGGTATCGATCCCAATCACTTCCACGCAAGTGTGTCTTTTACATATGGAAGTTCCCCCTTAAAAGTGACTTTCCTGGGAACTTGCATGCAAAGTCGAGTAGTAGTATTTTTGTTTATAGGGTGCTTCGACGGCTAAGGTCATTTCGCACCTCATCAAATACATAGAAAAATCCATTTGGACAAACACAACATCCATGCCCTTGGGCGGGATTCGACCCGTGACCTTCTGGGTTAGCCGGCGAGCACGCTACCCACCAGGTTGACCCGGTCGGCTGCAAAGTCGACTTGAACGTGTAGAACCTGCTTGAGGATCTCCACTCTTCGACGAAATAATTCACTTTCCTGCTTAAGCATTTATTCCCCAATGGTTGGAAATCCACCCGCGCAGCCCCGTCGGTGGACGACAGAAATGATGAATTGTGACGACGAAGGCTATCTTTGGACGGAGGTTCGTAACACCGCGAACGAGATGGAGCGGATAATAATAGAACACAGGGGACGTAGGACTCGGTAGGGAATACATTACGCGAGAGAATCTTTCGATAAATCACAAGATTGGTTATTTTGGGTTGCAATCGACGGCGCTCGGATGACTCCCGGGGTCACCACCTCCCTCCTTATACCTTCCGAGCTTATACTAGTATTTGACAGTCGTTGGAAGATGTATTTGGTTATGAGAAGAAATCAACAATATTAACCTTCAGTCTTCGAAAGGCATGCCTCATAACTGTACACACACACACATACATCTACATAATACCCTGCAAGCCGCCACAAGGGCGTGTGGCAGGGGGTGAGCCACCACCATACATTCACA
>WURS02013830.1:0-12247 GCA_011762765.2 Rhinocypha anisoptera | reverse complement strand
TCTCTCAGTTCGGAGACGATCACCCACAAGCCTCGATCATCATCGAGAAGGGAAGGAAGTAAGGGAATCAGGAAGGAGAAGGGAGCAAGGGTGCGTATAAGAGGATGATGGAAACTGCCCTCATTCCACCCAAGGGTCAACAACACGAAATTATAAGAAAATTGGCATCAAAACAAAACTGATACGAACAAGGACTGCCCAGATGACGCTCGCTTCACGGGACCACCGTCTTAGACCGACTGCCCCCTCTCCTCCCTCTCTCCCCCTGGCGAGACTCCTCTCCCCCCCACCCCCCACCCCCACCCCCTACCCAAACGCGAAACGAAAATATATCGCGAAACCGCGGCCGTTTCAAACGTCTTCGTTACAACAGAAGACAGTGAGATTCCTATAGAGTATAAAAAATTGACTACTCTCAGTCACTTTCCATGGACTGGATCTCGACGCAAGAGACGCTCTTGTGAAGGTTTGCAGGGTAACATGTATAAGTAGTATACTCTTAATTTCATGAACTTTTTGAACCTAAACCGCCAAAGGAATGGCGTCTCCTCTAATGTAATAGAGTGGCCATGGCTCGATCCGTTTTGTCCGTAGCCTTCCGCTCTGCAGAAACGCTTTTTTATCATCCGTTCGTAAAATTACGGCTGAGAATATGAATTTCGTTTCTGTCAAAATATATGTGTTTCTGCTGCTTTCAAGGATTCTGATGAGTAGAATAATTTTAAATATTTCATCTTTTTGAAAGTAAAATAGCTGATTCAGTTGTATAATTATAAATTTATTTAAAATAATGGCTACAATAATTGATGTGGAAGAGTAAAAAAAGAAATATATTATTCATAATTTCAAGTTAATAGTTATTGCCATAATTATCCAGCCCACGTGTCTAATTGAGGAATAAGCTAATAATTTTCGTGTTGATGTTTGTTTTCATATCTAATTTGCAGCTGACAGTAATTATCCCATTTTTTTCATCTGAGATTTACCGATATAACCTTTGAATAGTATAAAACGGCTAAGATAGCTCGCTCGTAACAGTCTTTTAAAGCGCAAATTCTTTGGACAATGGAAATTGTTTATTTCCAATCCCTCGGACGGACGGGCCATTTCATTCTTATTCCTCTTTCACCTTCTGAAATTCCTCCTAGTTATATTAATGACGAGTATTTGTGCCAACACAGATTTCCAATTGGTGTGAGGAATATTTTTCAAAATTTATATTAATTTTCTTTCTGCTTCGCTATAATTTTACTCACCCCAAAATATTTCCCCACTGTCATCATTTACTTTACAACACACTTGTTCCGGCTTCTCAATGATCTAAGGCTCTATTTAAAACAAAAAATCTTCTAGCTATGGAGATGCCGCTTTGAGGCACGCGACGAATGAAACGATCAAAGGAATGTATATCTGCGTGTATAAGTGTGAATTTCTGTCTGTAGTTTTGATTTGATTTATAAATCTTAATTTAATGTACTATTAGGAAAAAACATAAGAAAGACGCGAATTACAAACGCATGTATCTGGTACTAGATACAATCAAAATGAAATACAGAAAAATAAAGGAGATGCAATAAAGAAGTCTGCAGTCAATAATTAATAACTATATTCTCGATGGTTTTCTATTACATATGTAATGCGTTTTCTAATACGACATCATTTTCGTAAACCTATTACTTGATGCAAAAAAACAATTGAAATTACAGTTGGTATTATACTGAAAGAATAAAAAATACTATTTAAAAATTTACTTATATGGCTAGCTTTTGGTGTGCACCCAATTTTATAATACCAAATAAATTGTTAAAGTATGAAAAATTATCTATCCATATGTCTAAAAGATTGAAACATTCTGGATTACTTCTTTGAACATTACATACTTATCCAATTATAAAGTAAACATGATTAAAAGTATTTAGATTTATGAATTAATTACATTATTTACGAAATAGGAAATGGATGCTCTCCCATTTCATCCACGGATTTATCGTTCGTTCTACCGCCTCCCGGAATGTCAATTCCATTGTAACATTGATTTGTAACAGAGATTTCACACTTATGGCCGACTTGGTTAGCCTGGTGGGTAGCGTGCTCGCCGGCTAACCCAATGATCGCGGGTTCGAATCCCGCCCAGGACATGGATGTTGTGTTTGTCCAGATGGGTTTTTCTATGTATTGATGAGGTGCGAAATGACCATAGCCGTCGAAGCACCCTATAAACAAAAATACTACTATGCTTCACACTAATGATGAAATATTCCCCTTAAATCCTCATTTTTCACCTTTATTGGGATTAGTGCTGATTATTTCCAATATTATATGCATAAATTGCAGTGCAACTATCCACCCCTGTGATTTACGCTGGCGTAATCCTTGAAACGGAATGCTTACGGTTTTGCAACACGATTTTCTTGAATGGTGGTTTTTTAACATTCCTTTACAATTTTTAGAGGCTCCTATGAGCCTAAACTTCCTCTCCCCCTCTATCCCCAACCTTATGTAACCTTCCTCCCGGTCTGAAGAACCTTATGATATTTTTAGAGGCTCTTATGAACCTAAACTTTTCCTTACCCTTCCATTCCTATTCTTCTTTGCCCATCCTCCCGATCTGAAGAGCCTATTAGTACTGACCAGACGTGAAACAACACCTTGGAAAAAAATAAGTCGTGTGTCTCTCTTCTGGTGTATGTTGGCATGCATTATTGCACAACCTCATTCTGGTTCACTCGCATGCTTCTGGTTCCTTCCATCCGTCGGTATTAAAACCAGGTTACATAAGGGTCCATGATTTATTTATTTATTTCGTTCAAAGACAGCACAACGCCAACTATATTGAATATATAACAAAGGAAAAAACAAAATAGTAACAGTAAAACTTAACAGATAACAAGTAACAGCACCACTTACAGTTTACAGATAACAAATATACCAATAAACCAGCCGTCACAAGGAAAATTAAGGTAGAGAAAGATAAGGAAGGCAGGAATTGAAGGAAGGAGATTTTAGGAACGGGTCATAGTCAGGAATGCGTTTCATCAGTGTATTGCAGGTTGATGGAAGTCTGAAAATTAAGAATGAGAGGCGAGGGGTGGTACAGTGAAAGAGGTCATTCAACCTCGTAGTGCGCGAAGGGACTCGAAGAGGGAATAGGGAAAGAAGTTCAGATGACCTATAGGAACCATTGACGGCTTTTATGAAGAATTTTAAATTGTTTACGGCACGGCGAGCAGTAAGGGAGGGAATGCCGAGAGAAGACCTAAACATACCCATTAAGGTAATGTTGTGTCTTTACAATTACACTGTGTCCATCAAGGAACGAAGTATAACAAAAATAAAAAAGTTAATGCATATTATACTTCCAGATTATTATTTTGTAACAAAAAAAACACAAAAATATCATCCCTTAAGACATAATCCAGTTTTTACTTTGAAAAGAGCCACCGTTTTAAGTTCTGTAAAAATTTAGCAATTGTACTAAGTTTTGCTAGTTCAGTTGGGAGGGAACAGAACAACTTTGGTGGAAGGTATGCAAAAGATAGTTTGTAAGCTTTGAAATTAGGTTTTAGTATTACCATACCACATTAGTATTGTTAGGATTGTAACTTAACACACTGTTGGGCTTGGCACTAGGAGAGGTCTATCCTCACCTATCAAACTGATCAATGATGAAGTACATACAGGAAAATCTAGACTACATAGAAGAGAACTTCTGCAAATACTCCATGAGAGACTTTTATGTGGCCTTCATAAGAAAAATTACTGACCTCAGATGAAGATGGTATTATTGTGGAACTACTGAAAAACCCCTGACCAAAGTCACTACAGGAACTCACACAAATCAGAATGAAAATATGGCAAACAACATAATTACCAGATGATTGGAAAGGTAGTATCATCCACCCACTACCCAAGGAAGGAAACAGAACAGATGTCAACAACTACAGAGGAATTTTCATAACAGACAAAGAAAAATGCTTTTCCATGGATTTCGTTTAAAATAATATGCATTTCAGTGACATGGCATAAATTTACATTCTATATGAATTCCCATTCATATTGTATATGATGATGCAATATCATAGTGAAATGTATAGTATGTTAAAATCTGTGAAAAAGTGCACTGCTTTTTGCCTATGGATATCAATAACTTCCACAAAGTGAAGCTCGAGATCATTAAGTTCATAGACGACTACAAGTCTCCTACAAAATCATCTCAGCATACATTTTCCAAGGAACAATAACAACTAGAACACAAAATTGGCAAATACCAGGCAGGTTTTTACCCTGGTTGTACATACACAGAACATACCTTCAACCTGAAAACAACACTGAATTACAATTAGGGGTACATCTGTGCATTCCTAGACTTACAACTTGACAGAAAATCTCTGTTGAACATCGTATAGGAGAAGGGGCTTGACCTCAAAACTCTGCAACTGTCAAATACATACTGACAGATATAACCTTGAAAGTGATATTCATGGACAAAATTTCTGAACCCTTCCTGATCAAAACTGGAGTACGCCAAAGAGACGGGCTATCACCACTCCTCTTCAACCAAGTCCTGAAGCTAAGTCATTAAGGAATGGAAAAAAAATTGAAAAAAAAAAACATTTGAGAAACCAAGAGGAATATAACAACCTAAAAACAACAGCAACCAGGTGGAAGTCAGCCTACAAATCTCCCCCCAAAAGAGTGAATTCTTCTGCTCCAAATTAGATATCTGAAAGTTGAACACAAAATACAGTAAGATAAACAGTCATACACTTCAAATACCTTGGCAACATCCTTGAACTAGCAGGAGGAGAGAAGACTCAACTACAGAAAATGAATAGGGCATATGGCAAGAAACACAATATAATAAACAGTATTAGCTGCAGTGACGGCGAAACTGTGTCTGTGTGTGGAAAAGTACAAAGTATATTTATTCCTAGCATGGAAAGAAATACAATATTTAGAACAGGAAATGCACTTCCATACACACAAAGATCAGACACTAGAACACAGTATACAAACCAGAGGCACCATACGCAAATGAGACTTTTACACTCCACATGAAAAGATACATGGAAAACATACTATAGAAGAATGTACGTAATATCATGAGGAAAATTCTTAAAAATTCTGGCCAAAAATTAACAAAGGGTACAGATTAAACTCCAGGAAAACCACAGAGAAGATGCCCAACCTTGAAGCAGATATCAGAAAAAGATGGCTAAAAGTTTATGTATATATCAGTAGATTCCCACATACAAGTCTCACCAAGAAGGCAGTACACATACATACAAGGGGTCAAATCAACAATACCTTGGATGGTACAAGTCAAAATTGATCTAGGAAAGGCTCAAATAGACCCAACAGAAATTAAAGACAGAAACAAGGTAGATAAGTACAAAGTGATTTCATAGAATAGAGTTCCAAAGAAACTAGGGACACAGTAGATGGAAGAGAACGATAACAAAGAAAAAATGTGAGACGTATGCAAGATTGGAAAGAACACAAATGAATCACAATGCTTTGCGTGATCCACCAGGGTCTAAATGCACCCAATAATAATATTATTTTTTTAAGAACGAACTAAATCAGATGCTCACCCACCATTGAAGAGGCCAAATGATACGCATACTGGGTGGTGGTGGAGGGAAAGAGGCAAGAATTCTCGCTCTGCAGGGTCCCTGTGCACGACCACCTCTTCGCCGTCAATGGTCACATCAGGACGTCGAAAATGAGCAAGAGCAGCCAGAGCAGCAATGGAAGCGGCGTCCACCAGAGTGCCACCATCATTAAGGATTGAGACATCTACTCGAATCTGCCAAACCTTGATAAGATGGAAAAAAATAACACAAAGGTTGTAGGGCATGAACGACTCACCCTCAACCCTTTTGGTGCCAGAGGGCTTATCTATCTGCCCTTGAAGAAAAATACCACAGGCCAATAAGATGGCCACGCTTTTGCTATACAAAAACTATAGTGTGCACAGATATCGATTTCATCAATGACATTGTGCACTCATACACTGTGAATGTTATGCAACAACTCTCGAAGGAACTCTTGGCTGTAAACAATCTCCCCCAATACAGCCCGAACCTTGTCATTTTTATAAGAATTTGTGCATTCAATAATTTTTCCAGAAATTGTTCCGGATGGAGAACAAAATAAACTGTTTTACTTATCCTGTTAGTGTTTAGAGGAATGTTTCCCAAACTTTTTCAACCTACTGTCCTCCTTTGTTCCCTTAACCTATATCCATTGTTGGAAATGTTGTTTCTCATTGCCCCCCCCCTAAAACAAAGAACACTCCCGAGGGTATAGCTAACTTTGGTAACCTTAGATAGAGTGTAAATAAAAAAAAAAGACTTCAACAGATTGATATTAGGTTTTAAAACTCAGACGAGCAGCGTACACACACAAAAAGAAACACTTAAAACACACATTGGGAAGAAATATTTCGGGGCTTGCTTTCTCCTTTGCCGGCCTGGGAGAACAATAGTTCTTTCCAATGTGAGTCTTTTAGATGTTTCTTTTTAAGTGTATGTAAATATATATATATATATGTGATAACATACAAATTTGTGTAAAAAGCAGTGGCATTTTTTGCATATATGTACCAGGTAATGGAGGCTGGCACTAAATGGGTTAAATATACATCATAATCTACAGATGAATTCATTGTGCTCAAAGTTAAGATGGCTTTGAATTAAGATTTTCAGGTACAACTTAGTTATTGCTGATAAGGATCAAAAGAAGGAGGTTACAAAAGTCTTGGGAATAGTTCTTCACATACTCATTACCTAGAACAATATATGACAAGTCTCCTAAACAAATATAGCAGAACATGAGGCATACATGGTAACCTAAATGCAAAAAATTTTATGAACTAAAAATTTCTCATATGTAATGACAAATGGTCACCCAACAGCGATGCATACACATCTTCTTCTCTATCCTTCCTCTATCATTGGAAGGAATGTCAAGACGATGAGAAAAGTTATAATTCTCTTGAGACCTGACTGTAGCGTGGAAAAAAATTAATGGACACAAATAATCATGGTGAAACACAGCATGAAAAAAATAAAGAAAGAAAGGATGTTTGTAAGAAATTCAAGGAAGGAACACAAAATGTTAATTAACAGAAGGCATAATAGTATTTTTGTTATAGGACTTTGATAGCTATGGTCATTTCACACCTCTTCAAATCATAAATAAACCATTTTGGACAAACATGGCACCCATACCCTGGGTGGGACTCAAACATGATACCTTGGAGCGTGCTACCCCCAGGCTAACCCGACTGGCGTGAATGGCAGAAGAGGAGAGGAAGGATGATGAAGAAATTTTAATAGCACTCAGGAATATACAAATTTTCGATACTAGAATTGATTATTATTATTATTCTAATGCTAAATTTTAGCTACAAATTTCATCTGCTTATGCAATTTTGACTTCTTCAAGATTTTTAATTTGCACCATATCAACTCACATGCAAACATGTCATTTTGCTATATATCATAGTTTCTGGAGGAAAACCTACCGATTCGGTATGTTATGGTAAAAGAAATTTCAATTAGGAAATGAGAATTAAATGAAAATAAGAAATACAGATAAGATATAAAAGTAATTATATTTTTCGGGAAAAATAATAAGGCAGAAAAACACTTAAGGAAGTGATGGGATGTTGGAAAGTCATAGAACAAGGAATGGGTTGTATAGAAGAAAGATGGACCAAAAGGATAGTAATTATAAATGGCATAAAAGATTGTAGAAAATACATAGATCTTCTGTGGTGAGTTGAAGTAACAGAAGAAAAAACATTGCAAATGCAAAAATCAAATAGCTATATACATGACCCGGGTTTCACCATGGCACGGCACCTGATGATGCTATGCCATGGTGAAACCTGGGACTCATATTTTTTAAAGTCATCTTCTCTGATGATTTCAGGACCTCCAGCAGTTTTTTGTTTCACCTCGTTGATATCTACAGCCAGAGTCAGCTTCACTTCTTTTCCAGTTCATGGCAGATTCCAAGAGATTCTCCTTTTGCTGTGATGGCAGCAAGCATGGCACAAATTTGGTGTTCACTCTTCTCATCCATAAGTCTCCAGTCAAAATTTTCCGAATTGAGCTCTACAACAACTTGGACAACCCAAATAGCTCATCAATGGTCCACCATCAATCTTTGTGCACAAGTTTGCCAATTTTCTGACATTTTCATTGTTGGGGTTGATGGATGTCAGATGTAACGTAGATTGTCAATCGACACTTCCCCTCTTTCGAAGGGTTTAACCACTCATTAACTTGGGGGTTTTCCTAATGCATTCTCTCTGTAAGTAGACTTAAACATAAACAGTTTCTGCAGAATTTTTCCTGAGCAGGAAGCAAAATTTCCCTGCTGCTGTGTCTATCATGAGAATCTGCCACGTTGAAGAAATGATGAGCACAAATCTGTCACTATAAAATTCACAGATACTGTACACAACCTCTCCCAGCATTGCCAATCGTTTCATTGGCTTCATAAAGGTTTGAACTACGAGGGTTGTCCGGAAAGTAAGTACCGTTTGCGAAAAAAACTCACAAAAACATTTTTTTAAGGCAAGATTTATTTTAACATGAAAGATCTTACACTATTTCTCTGCATAGTTGCCACCATTGTTTAGATCTTTGTCATAATGGAAAACCAACTTTTCTATGCCCTCTTCATAGAAAGATGCAGCCAGGGAAGACATCCACTGCTGAACACTGTTCTTTGCATCATCATCACACCTTCCTCCAAAATCACACTTCAAATTCAAGAATAAGTGACAGTCAGAAGGTGTGAGATCGGGGCTGTACGACGGGTGATCAAACAGCTCCCAACCGAATTGCTGAATGAGGTGTCTTGAGTGACACCAGTGGGGAATGGGGTTGTCATGAAGTAGCACAATGCCTTGACTGAGCATTCCACGCCTTTTGTTTTGAATTGCGCGCCTAGGTTTTCTCAATGTTTCACAGTGTCGTACCGCATTAATGGGTTCACCTTTGGGAAGGAACTCAACAAGCAGAATGCCCATTTTGTCCCAGAACAAAGTGCTTCTCATTCACTTTTTCAACCAAACCTTCATTGACAACAGAAGACCGCGCACCCCGTGCTTCGTCATGAACACTGGTTTGTCCATCATTGCACTTTCTAAGCCAATTTCTAACCATCCCATCAGTCATTACACTTTCTCCATAAGTCTCTATAAGTTGACAATGAATTTCACCTGGCTTAACATTATTTGCATTCAAAAACAGTATTACAGAACGCACTTCACAGTCGGTGGGATCAGCTACTGTCTTAAACATTTTAAACGATCACTAACAAATGTAAACACAACACAATCTGGTTGTAATGGGGTCAGTCGAAAGATAATGAACCATAGATATGAGTATGCATGTGCAGAACTGCAACAATAGCGTTGCAGTGGAGGTAGAACGAAATGGTACTTACTTTCCGGACAACCCTCGTACATTACATCTAGTGGTAAAAGTTTGCATTATGAGTAAGGCCACACTTGTCAGCAGGATTCCAGTTACTTTTGGGTTTCACCATGCAATAATTATGTGTATTTAACTTCCTTGCATCAAAATGTTGATGTAAAATATTATCTACCCATTCACTCAAGATGCCTTCAACTTTAGAAATTTCAAGAAACTTTCACTCTGACATCATTCATCACCAAAGCATGGATTTTATCAATGATCCCTTGAGTAATTGGCCTCTGTAAGGTAACCAGAATATTCAGTTATCACTTGAGTTCATGTGAACAGACAAAATTTTGAAACAACTTATAAACAATTCTAAAAAAGAGACAAATTCACAATAATGCAAAGCATTTCCTTAGTTTTCCTGAGATACTTAAAAGTAGTGTTTCATCAAAAAACAATTTTCTTTGCCATATATTTCGATATCAAGGAAGTCAATTGAAAGTACAAAAAATAAGAAGAAATACTGCATATACTCCTGTATAACTTGACCCACCCATTTCTAAAAAAAATAGATTCTTTTACATATCTCATGTATAGTTTGATCAATTTTTCATGCTCAGAGATGCTAGATTTTGTGCTATGGCCAACATTTTTCAACTATAAGCTTGTTGCTAAAAATCTATGTGCTTTGAATATTCTTTAATTTCAACTAATTATGAAAGGATATAAATAACGAACCAAATTCTACACACTGGTATTTTTACCTGTTGCTCCATGGTAAAAGATAATATTTTTGTACTGTCTGGCAGAGTGATGTAAAGTAGAAATGGTGGTAAAATCCATGCACAAAAGTAAGCTTAGAAGAACTAACTTAAAAATACATGATTCCTGTTGGTTGATAGCAAATGCAACCATCTCAGAATGACTTTGGCGCATAAAAATGTTAATCTAAAACTCTGTGGATTATTAATCATCAAGATTAAACTGTAATGAAATTTTTAATCCTTTTGTGGAATTTCTGTACATTGCTGTCACAATCACCCTACTTTCAGTGAGGTGATTTATTGTGACCCATGAGAAGTTAGAACATATTACAGGAAAATTGCTGACTAGGTAAGTCTGGGGGTAGCGAAGCTGGTCAACTAATCCAAAGGTCGCAGGTTCAAGTTTCACCTAGGGCATCAGTGCTGTATTTCTCAAGGTTTTTTTCTATGATTAGAAAAGGTGAGAAATGACCATAGCCTATATGGTCACAGCAACCTATTAAAAAAATACTACTACTGCAAGCAAATTCAAGATTTAATAACTTATGCTTCTTACTGACCCAAGTATTGCACAACACTATTATCTAAACCCTTATTACATAACACTGTTATTAACTGGTAATGAAAGGGAGTAAACTTGGCATGTCATTATAAAACAATTACATAAAGTATGACAGCAAAAATCACATAGAGAGGAGGAAGTCAAATATCAACAAGCATTGATTGGACCAAGAATTCACTCCAACTAAAGGGGAAGCAGTTTAAGATGGAATAGGTGTTTTCAAGGGCACTGGGAGAACAATTACTTTATCTAGGGAAGCATTTGAGTGATTTCATTGTGAGTGAAGATCACAATGGCAGTATCGGAAATATGTACTGAAAATTACTGGTTATTACTATGTACTGGTTACTGCCCAAACGTTGGGTATGGAAAAATTGGACATTAAGACTTTTCTGAGCTCAGGTGGTACAGGGACTGTTCTTAAGCACCCAACAGGACACTTGTGTCTAGGTTTGTTCACATTTTAAGTTAATGGTGCAAGAAGATGAGGAGTTGCTTATAAATTTATGCCCATGACTTGGTTATATGGCTGCCTTGACATGGTTATAACCACACATGGAAAAGTCCTTCAAGTTGAGACTATGAGAGTATGTGTAGTTCATAGCAATCATATTTAATTTAGCCCTTTAAGTGCCCTGCAAAATTACCTAATTGTCTGAAAATTGTCAGGTTATTTTACTAAGAAATACAGAATTTATGAAAAATACCCATTAAAGCATTATTATTCATAACAATTTGCTGACAGTTTTACAAGTTATAGCAACAAACATTTCTTTTGTAAAGTGTTTTTGAAGCAATCAAGCTAAAGTAATTATTGGAAAAAAAATTTTATTATCACAATTGTTAGGAAAATTTCTTTTCTTCAATATGACTTGTGAAGTATTACATATGGCAAAATATAAAAGATGATTTATCAGTTTAAGAAATGCAAATATGTAGAGAAAGCAAGAATGTTGCCTAATATTGCATAAACTTAGAGTGATTATTAGCAAAATTAAATAAATTATAAATCCCAGCATTAAATGCCAAATTAGTTCTGCAAAAGGCTGTGATAAAGGGACCATTTATAATGCACATAACAAATTACTCAATTTACATAGCAGTGTATAAATAACGAGTATAAAGCAGAATTTTAGACCAATGTACAAAGAAGTTACATTAGTGAATAATATAAGTTACAAACAACTAGAATAGAACACAAAACTAGATTTATTCTTTATAACATATGTTTATAGTCTTTAAAAGAAAGTTTCTGAGAACAACACTGGCACTTTTGGACAAATTTCTAATCCTTACTCAAGATGTTTGCACTCAAGGGGTTAGAGGCAATCATAAATATGGTTTTCATGAAATACTGATCCAGTCATGAGCAGGAAAACTTTTACAAGGGGTCATTTTAATTTACCCACAGAAGATTAACAGTAGCAGGCTGGACATAGTGGAAGGAATCCATAATGAATAAAGGTATGCACTTT
>WURS02013819.1:0-12247 GCA_011762765.2 Rhinocypha anisoptera | reverse complement strand
CCTCTTCGAGGCCTCATGCTTCTCCCCACCCCGACGATTTCATCCAACCCACCCTTTTCACCCATATCCCCCTCCCCCTCTTTCCCATGATTCCCGAAGCCTCACGCCAACATCGTGGCAACCAATCAGCTTCTTCCTTCCACACAGTCGTCGGTGCAGGCACGGAGAGAGACCTGTCTCTTTCATTTCGTTTTCAGCTTGCGGCGTGGAAGGACTGGGTCCACTGATGATCGGTGTCAGAGTGTGGGCGAAATTGTTCGAGTGAAGATGTTGGAAAATCTCTCCGATTGTCAAGGCAAGTAAAGGTTTGTTGTACGATGTTTCTCCTGTGATAATGCGATTGTGTGATATTAGTATTCCTAAGTCGCTTTGAATTTTAAGAATTTCTCGGTTTTGCCCCTAACATAGCTTATTTGTTGAAATCACTTCACGCCCGTATTCGTTTTATAATGTAAGTCAATTGCTCCTGCTAATACTAAGTTGATTGTATTCCATGCAGTCACAATTCCAACATTTAAAGACATCGTCGGAAGACTTGAAATATTCTCCCGGTTTGAGGTTAGATTGAAGGCTTACGAGCGATAAATTTTCGCTTAATGTTCGTATTTCGAGAACAGGTTTTGATCTGTTAAAACTACTCTTCGCCATTAAATGAACTTTCTCAACCTGTAGCCTGAAAGGGGAGGCATTATTTAAGGAATCAAATGAAATACTTGCATGATCAAATTGGCCACAAGGAAAATTTTCCTGTAATTACACGTTGTCGATTGCTTACCGGGGTTTAATTTATTAGTTTTCAGAGATTTTATTTATAAAAACGAAGTTGTTTTAACGGATTTGCGTAATTGCGGTATTCATATATGTCAGGTCAATGTGCTACAGAATCTGGAAATGATCTTGTAAATGCTGTTATATTGGTTTTGATGAAGGAATAAGACGACGCGGAATTAGCCCATTGTTTTAAATACGAGATAACTGCGGAACGTTCAGTAGATTGTTAATCTTTTTTTTCTTGCAGGCGTCAATTTAACGGGAGGTGGAATCTTGAACCATTAAGAGTAATAGAATGGGTGAATTACTGTCATCGACTTCGAAAGGTTGAGATTGACTGCATCGAACGTGCTCTTCAATTCTTACATCCGCAATATGGAATTCAATAGGAATGCATGCAACTGCAAGACGGCCATGCTTTGCAGTGGGACGGCAACTCCGGGCGTATGGGACGTCAGCTGATTTGACTTCTACCTCCAGCTTCACGGTCTCCGTCCTTCAGGAAAGTTAAGGTGAGAAGACTTATTTTGAACTTCGCTGCTTTCATTTATCGATCTTAACACACATTACGCTAAGATATGTACAAAACTGCATTGACTGAGTACATATGCAGATATATGTAGAATATTTTTTTTTATTGTTCATCTAATTTGCCTTTCTCTTACTCCGAGGGCAGAAAATGGTGTTTGGAATATTTGAAATTACCAATAACGGAAGCGGAAAGTTATATAGTGCCGTGAGAGGACCGGAATCATGTGCAACCGACGATTTCTTCTATTTACCGACCGTCGTTGCATCGTCGAGTCGGTCATCATGAAATTAAACATGTCCCGGATGCAGAATGGAGAGAATCACCGCCGGTGAAGAGGCTGGTCTTCAGAAGATGGCTTGTGACGTAGACGGCATCGAGGAAAGGTAGCTGGAAATTATTCAATATTAATATTTAGGCAAAATGGCTCCTGGTTTAAATATGGGCGCGTTTTTAGTTTACCTCTGGTAATAACCCCATCCCGATGAAAACGTATCCAACACTGTCATTACATTCAATACGACAATCTTTAGTGATGCTTGAGTCATTTAGTGATTGACGGGTACCTTAGTTTAGGACGATAATTATTATACGTGACGTGGCTTGTTACCGTATTACAGACGTCTGGTCATTGAGATAAGACAAGTTTTAATTTGCGGCCTTCGAGGTGGTTTAGATAGGAAAATTAAGGTAAACTTGAATTTATGCGTATTAGAAATAATGGAAGTGAAAAAAAGAGATGAAAAATAGTAAAGGATAGGTACGTGTAATTTTTGTGACTTTACTTTCGTTGCCTCACTCTTCAGCGGTTAACTTTTTAAATGTTCTGACTTTAAAGAAGGGAATTCTACTATGGGGAAAATAATCACAAGCCTTCATTCACTCTTTAGGTGCAAATTAACTGGAATTTTCGTCATGAATTTTGTAACTTGCCTTATGCCGTAAGAACCGTGTTATACGATATTCAATTAAGATAAATGGAGAGATTTAGAAATATCTCTTGGATTGGTATAAATAATTCTGCCAATTAAAATTACCATATGGTTGCATTAAAATTATACTTGTGCCCGGAGTAAATCGGTTAGATAGCCATATTAAGCGAAAGGATTTAGTTGCATTTTTGTGTTACCATGGTAACGTTCTTCTAACATGAAGTTAAAACTCGAAAGTGCTCCCAGCAATTATTGCACCACTAGTCTTAAAGGCATCGAGTTTACCTGCCTCGTCTAAGTAAAGTGATCCTTCCACGGGAGATTTATCATTTCGTATTCCACCAAATTTTATAAATAATCTTCAACATTTACGAAGACTGCACTTCCTCGGACAACGGGAGACGTGGAATAACATGTCGGTAATATCTTTTTTCGAACTAGTGTGAATAGCTCTACTACTTTCGTTTCATTGAAGACTGCCAATACATTTTTTCAGTACTACTTTTCAAAGTAGTTTTTAAATTTTTATAAATACGTTTGTGTTCTTCATACACTAATTTATTGGAAATTGAATACTTATCACTTATGTTAATTTCTTTAGATCTCCAATTATCTTAGAGATCTCACTTTGCTCCTTGTTAGTGTTTCAATGGTACTGATTTACAAATCAATTAAATTATGGATAGAATTGGAAGGAATCGTTGGATACATTATCATAGAAAACTTAAAATCATATTAAAGGATTTCATTCCAGAGCTCGTTAGACTTTGTGAATCTTTACAACGCCAGTAAATATAATAGAATTTTTGTAGTATTTTTCATGACATTGGTCATTTCTACTTATCTGAATAGAGAGATTCATTCAGGAAAAATTATTTACTCGACGCAGCTTTTAATTAAATTGGGATTGTAAAAGAATGTTAAGAAATTATTTAGTGAAACAAATAAATTGGCTTAGTCCTAGATAAAATTACTTCTACATTCCGATTAGTTCAGTGATATCTTTGCTTTTCATGTATTCTTCAACTTTCTATGATATTCTTTGAAATAGTAATATGAACCTTAAGAAGAATTTAATGCTATACTTAAATGGTAGTAATTTTTGTCAGGCATTGAAGTTGCTCTTTCATAATTAACAATAAATTTGTTGCATGCAAATACAACTTTCGTAGTACAAAATTTTTTTCCACAAATTTCAATGAAATGCAATTGAATCCATTTGGAACATAACTTATGAATTTTTTCTAAATTGGTTGATTGACTTACAATCCATCTAATTGCAAGGAGTTGACTGACAAGTACTTCCCTATTTATGTTGCTTTTATTTAATGTAAGAATAAAGTGGCAATTCTTATAATGAATATCTGGGTGGAGATAGTGTGATAGCGAAGCATCGAAACCTTATGTTCACTCATAAGCATTAGGAATATTTGTTGGTTATTTAGGCTACTTTAATTTCTCATTCCTTGGGCATTGATTTTCTCAAATGAAAAATAATTTGATATTAGTGAGCGTGCGGTTTAGTTAAAAACAATGATGGAAAATATTTTAATTTTGAGTGTGGTCTGATGTTTTGTACAAGGACGGCATATTTGCATTGGCTTATTTACTTAAAATTAATCTCATAACAACAAATTAATCTTATATTACAGTCAACAGTCATGATTTACAATCTTCTATTAAGTGAGAATTACCAGTAGATGCTGTGAGACTTTTTGATTTTTGGCTGTAGATGGCATATGATAATAGCCCCAGCAATATTCATCGTAAATACCATTAGTTTAAATGTTAGTCTGTTGGCCAATTTGAAGGTTAATTCAAATAAGGCTTTTCTGGTTAGCTGCAATGAGCTTTCAAGTTTTCTATTTTGAATAAATTAAGTCCTTTGAGGATGTCATATAGTCTAATGAAGGATTTTCATATAATCACCACCACATTAAATCTTCTCTTACAACCAACAGTTTGAAATTTTTCTATTTGAGAGAAAATAATTTCCTGTATTTGGTCAAGCACTAGTAGAATTTTATTGTACATTGCATATGTTGTGAATAGCTACAATATTTATACTTATACAAATAGGGTTATCACAATTAGTGGAATTTAAATTTGATGACTGTCAGACTGGACAATACTAACTTAAATATTATTCAGTGACAGTAAAACATAGCCGAAGAATAGTTCATGTTATTAATTGAATTGAAATTTGGATCAGTCATTTATAGTTAATATTAGGATTTACATCAGTACTTTAAGATGTTGCAATCTGTTGCTGACATATTCTTTACCCCAAGTCATTTTAATATTTACTCTTCTGTTTTGCTATTCATTCATGGTTAGCTTATTATTGGTTTTGACAAGTGAAAATGTTTCTCACTTTATAGTGCTATTTAAGGTCCCATTTAGAACAATTCATTTGAACCTAAACTTAGATTTTTCATTTTCCAAATGTGGTCTCGATTTCTGATTAAGTATGAATGCAATAGTGAGTGATAACTTAATTTGGAATAAGGTCATGCTTTAATAAAACTTTAGTAAAAGTTGTAGAAAGTTAACAAGATTTCTATAACAGGGTTTGCATTTAATTTCCATCTTCTTTATATCAAAATTGGTGTTAGTCAAACTACTTAATTCCCATTATTTCTTGAATTTTTTACACCCTTGGATTTTTTTCAAATGTCCCGTAAGGAATAATTTGCCTTACATAAATTAGGTTAATTCCAATGAAAAGTTGCACTAACCAACTATTTTGCATGTAAATTAAAAACCTAAAATAATTTAAATTGTTAATCAAATATCTCATTCTTATTTATCCAAAGCCTTATTTCTGATACAATGGGTTAGGGATGATGCATCTTACCTATTTAAATTTTTCGCATTACTTTTGCCTATTTCTACAAATTTTTGATTCTTTTATTCAACGTGTACATCAGCAATCAAAACAATAAGATTATTCTAATGTCCAGTAGTGAAAGTTAGATCATTTTTATAATTTGAAATGTTTTAGGCACATCAGTTTTTCCTGAATGCATTTTTAAGATGCCAGATCATATTTCTTCCATTTACTTTTGGGAAGAGATTTAAATTTATAATTAACTTGCCCTTAATTATGAACAATAAATCATTTTTTAAATACTCGAATTATAGGACTTATTAATAATTCCATTTGCTATGTTGGTCAATGACTGCAGTACAGTATGGAATTCACAGGAAAAATTTGTCATTAGATGCCTTTAGGAGATTCACTTGCTCGCTGACTATTTAAGACAATTCTTTAGCAGTGACTTCTACTTCCCGTGATACTTCTTTAATAAGGAACATACAAATGATTTTTCAAAGCTGAATTTAACCAAGTTTGGTTACAAAACAAAGTACTGGGATTTCTACCGCTGCTAGTATTGCATACATATTGGAGAGAAAAATCACTAAGATTTAAGGTGAGGAGTTAGCAGTGTTCACAATGAAAGTAGAGACCTCTACTACAAGCAGTATAGAATCTGTAATCGCTCACCATTGTTTGCAATCTGGCATTGGAATTTGTAAACTGAAAAAATTATTTTTCGTAACTGAATGGATTCAATTTCAGCATATCTAAATATATTCCGTAAATAAGATTTTTCTGCAATAGAAAAAAGTTTTGTTAGGTTACATTTTCAAAAGGTTGTTCACGGTGTGCCAGTATTTATTTGTGGAACATGGATAGAGACGTAAGTTTATATTACAGTTTGTCCTGTTGATCGTTATAGGACTTATTAATAATTCCATTTTCTATGTTGGTCAATGACTGCAGTAGTGTACTGAATTACCAGAAAAAATTTGTCATTGGATGCCTTTAGGAGATTAACTTGCTCGCTGACTATTTAAGACAAAAATTATTTTGCATAATTGTGTTGATTCAATTTCAGCGTAAATAATTGTATTCCGTAAATAAGATTTTTCTGCAAAGAAAAATTTTTTGTTATGTTGCAATTTCAAAAGGTTGTTCACCGTGAGCCAGTATTTATTTGCGGAATATGTATAGAGATTGTTTATATTGCAGTTTGCCCTGTTGATCATTGGGATGTTAGATACATGAGTCAATTCTTAATTAAATTAAAATCTGTATTGACATGACAGCAAGTAGGAGCTACAGTTTCAAAATCATTATTAAGAATCTGTAGCTGATTGTAAAATACATTTCTAGAATCTTTTAGGTAATGCTACATTTTTCATGTAGTGGTTGTGTATTCAAGGAAGATTTTTTGATTGAGATTGCTTGTCTGATCAATATTTTATTAAATATATAAGAATATGTGAAGTCTGATGAAAGAATAGTTTGAAAAGCATTGCTATTTTTCTTTTCTGCATGGTAGTCTCAGTAATGTTTTTCTGGGGTGAGTTGTTACCCCTTGATATGAAAGACATTAGTGTTAGGGTTGGGGCAAGACTTTAGGTTGCTACTTCTAAGCGATTGCTTGTCCTACAGATCAAAGACCATTGGAGTCTTGGAGTGTCATCATATACTTTAAGGAACAAATTGTTTCGTAAGGCATATTGATAATTTGTGTTAAATTGTTGCTTGGAATTTAATAGGGTGGAGAATGAAAACTACTTCTTTACTTTAAAGATCCTTGATACATTCTGGGGGTTACTATGTCTCTGATTGATAGGGGATTCTTCTTGACAACTGCTTACTTTTCAACTATTTAAAATTCTTCTCAACGGTTTTTAAAATTTACTATGTTAGATGGTAACATTTCACCCTATTGAGCATGCAGGTTAAATGATTCTTTTCACCACTAAAATATCTTAAGCACATTGTACAGATATCACAGTAATGCTGTTCTAAATCAATGGTAGATTCCAGGTTAGTGATACTTCATAACTTGTGGAACACTATTTTAATGTAGTTAGATTGCTCTTCGAATTCATAAACAATAAAGAATATTTTAATGTTAGGGTTTTTACTTGTGTAACATCAAGTCATTTTAATTTTGCCATTACTCTTGAGTTATTGGGTACGTTTGAGCCATTTTGTTCATTTATAATTAAAAGTTAGAATTAAACTTTTACAGGGGTAGCATACAATTCATTTTTTTGTTTGTATTTGTATTATGTATTGTTTTGTTTGCTATTTGCATGAGCAAATTAAGTGAAAGATATTTAAACATGGTATACTTCTAATTGTTAAAAATAATATAATACAAATGTTTTTAACAAATATAGGCAATTAACATTTTTATAATATAATAATATAAATGTGATAGCCATTAAATGACTGTAGAATGAAAGGATTACTTTGAGTGACAGCTAAGGGAGCTGAAAACAGGGAAGGCAACTAGAGGAAAGAAAATATGACTGAAGGAAACTGATTGAAGAGAGATATAAAGGAGAATGATTAAGAATGAATCTGATGCTATCATACTTGGGATAGAATTTGATATGCTATTGAAGTTCTATTAAGGTCCCTGGTTTACCATCAAAATTGTTAATAAAATGCTGTAAAATATTGAGTTTACCTGGTTTATAATGTGTGTACAGGAAGAAAAATTCTAATGGACTTCGAAAAAAATTTAATCATCCTTAAAAGAAATAATAAAAGGGGAGATAGGTGTTTAAACTTCCATATAATCAGATTAGTAAATGAAATCGAAGATTCTAACAAGAATGATATTTCAAAGAATGAAGAGGAATTGGAAGTTATAACCAGTTTCATTTGGGAGAGTAAGATTAAGGAAAATTCATTTTGGCTCATCTTAATGGTTAGAGCAACACATTGGGATATGTAGTACCCTATTGAGAGGACAACTGCAAACAAAAGTCATCCTCTTCCATCCCAATCAAAGATAGGAAACTACCATGACTATATAGCTTCCTAAGGTCCACATGGAGGGTACTCCACTGGTCCATTGTCAGTGCTGTGGGATCACCTACTTAAAAATTGGTTATATATCTGGTGAACCTGCTAAAACCGTTGCAAGCAAAACTCCCACATCAAGAAAAACATGCCTCCTTTTGTCAGGATATGCTGGAAGACAAGGGTCAGAGAAGCTGGTCTGTTAGTGAGCTTAGAAGTTGAATCTTGCTGAACGAGAAAATATTGACCAAACACAGCACACCTGATGGCCAGATATCAGCATCACTTCATTGAATTGAAGATTGGTGAAACTCCTCCAAGGAAATGGATATGCTCATTGCACAACCTGGAAAACCTTCCAAGCCAGCCAACCAATGTTTACAGCAATTGTGAACTTGGAAAAGACTTTTGAATACATTAAATGGAACATCTTATGGATAATAGGGGAAATTGGAATGGACAGCTACAGAAAAATGCTCTTTGAAGGAGCGAGTGGTAGTCCACAAGATGTGGTGAAAACAGTGAAGCTAGAAAAAGGCAGCAATGCTCTCTATTGCCACTGATCTTAAGCTATTTAATGATCCAAGACAAGATAAAAGGATGTAATGTTGCGTGGAGAAGCAATAAGCATGGGAATGTTTGTGGTAACAAAGGTACTGGCATGCTTTGGAAGGGGATAAGAAACTGAGCCTTGAGGATAAACTTGAATGAAACCACCAACGATTAAAGGAAATTTAAATGATTCATTCAACTTATTTCCCTCAAAAAAATTTTAGAAGTTATGAAAATGTGATTCTAGGAAGACCTAGAAAGAAATTTGGCCTGCATTGGAAGAGGATAAGATAATAAAACTTGAGGATAAACTTGAATGAGAAGCTAATGGCAGTTGGAGTAGTAGTTACTGAAGTAATATGCTGGGAAGGTGGAAGAACCAGCAAAGTAAGATCACCAATGGTAGAAGGAAATTTAAAGACTTTGTTAATATATAATTGCCCTAAAAGAAAAAGTAGAAGCAATGGAAATGTGATGCTACAGAAGTATTTTAAAACTCAAAGTTAAGAAAGGCTCAAGTGAATGAGAATAATCTCTGGAGAGCAAGTGAAGAGGCTAATGGAATACAATTAATGAAACAGGGCCACTTATAGATGAAGCATGATGGTTCAGTGAAAACCATATTGCGACTGAAAAAGGGTAGGCTAAGTTTGGAGAGTGAGAAATGCATAGTAGTTAAAGTTAAAAGTGGAAAAGGTGGTGGGTGACAGGTTAGCTAGGAAAGCTTTGATAGACAACGATCTTTGGACTCCTGACTGATCAGTAGAAATAGCTGAGTAGTATTCTGGGTGGTTGTGCTTCGGTCATTTGACAAGATTTGAGATCATTGTAGACTGATGTTCCATTGGACAAGACAATAATGGAGAAATTTATAGTAGTGAACTATGGAGGTATAAAGAGGGTTAGAGAGAGATATTTTATCAGGTTGACAGTATGGCTTCAGGTTTTTCTGACTAATAGACTAGGAAGATTGCTGAATACCCACTGGGTGCAATCGTTTATTACCCCTGATGCTTCGATATGTCTGCCATAATCTTCAGGGCTAGAAGCCCTGAAGATGGACTTGGCTATCAAAACACCAGTGGTAACAAGTGAATGCAGTGGGAGACCAGAGTACACTCCACTGTTTTACAGCTTTGAGGAGGGCCACAAACTGAACTTCAAATTGATAATTCCTGTAATGAATGAATCTAGATCTCCAGTTTACTACCTCTGGTACTTTTGAAAGTGTTACCACCCAATAAGTTCAGAGAACATGCTATCATATTTTTCTCCAACTTCTTAGCTAACAGCTTATTTTAATGATCTGCTTCACTTGATATGGTTTGAGCTAAGTCAATGTATGGAACTAATTGCATTTTGGGATCCGAGTTTCATAGTGGTGATTATTCCTTTGCTTATAAATGCACTTATTGGGAGATGTTAATGTTACTTATTTAAAACATTTAGCATTTTTTAAACTACAAATGCTTCATAAATGCAATCTTGTTTGATGGTGAAATTTTATACTCCTTCACCTCCATTGTGACAATATAAATACTGTTATTTCTATTTGTAACATATACCTGTTTTGACTTTTGTTTTATTATGTATTTTGTAAAAGGGTGAACCATAAATAAATACTTTAACAATATATGCATATATAAATATTTCTTTAGCTTCAAGCCATGTAATACCTCTCCAAATTATTATTCACTCCAATTGAAGGAAATTAATATTTGTGGATGACAATAGTTGCTGGAGGGGAGGTAGTAAAAAGGGAACATTGTTCCATTTGCAGAAAGGAAACTGCTTGAGGCAATGGTGACAAATGTTTTAACAGCATTCCAAAGTGAAGGTTGTGGTGGTTAATGGAACTGCTAGGCCTGCTTAGCTTCTTAAAATGTAATGTTACTAGCAGTGAATGATCACTGAAAGAAAGCAATAAACTCTCCAATGGAGTGCTTCCAATCAAAATACCAACCTTGAGAAGGCAGGCATAACATCTCATTTCCAGTGCATGATATATTTAATTTTTTAAACAATCTGAATCTCATTGGTTTTTGCTGAATACATTGCAGTTTTTCATTGTAAATTGGTTATTCTGCCATTTGAAAGCTTTCTAAATCATACCAGAAGACAAAGCAGGCATTTGTGATTGTTCTAGTTGTCATTTTTAGAAGCAGTACATTTTTCATCTCTTATGAATATGAGCTTGCATTTTGGTATAGGCTAGATAAGAAAAAATATAGGTTGATGCATTGTCAATAGTTGAACATACAAAGTACTAGTAATGCTAGCAGTTATTTCCTTGAGAAATGCATAGAATCTTAGGATTTAGGACTATCTTTAACAATTTGTTGTAACTATTGGAAATAACTGAACATTTATGTTCATTCATTGAGGCAGTACTTTGATCTAAATAAAATTTCATGATTAAGAATAACTGAATTTTGACATGGACTGGATAGGTATTGTTTTATACCTGAAACTACATTAACTCATTAAAATACAACAAACTAAATCCTCAGTTAATTTATATGCTAGCTGTTGTTACTTTTGTGGAAAAATCTGAAAAATAATTTTTAATTGGGGCTTAGTTTAAACATGTGGTAGCTTAAAGAAATTTAAAGATATTTATAGATGGTAACTGAGAATTTTAGCTTCAGCTTACTCCCTCTACTGCTGCTGTTTGTGCTGGAGTTAGGATTTCTTTTTGAATCAAATTTGATTAGTCAATTATCCTATTTTCAATTTGATTTTGTTAAAATTGATTTGATGTAGGTAGTTCATGTATTTGATCACTCAATTGAGTAAAGAAAGACCAATGTAGAAAATTAAGATTTAGGAAATGTCAGTTGATGCAATGAAATGGTTAACAAATCTACTCTGGTAAAACAGGCTATTATTATTGGGGCAAGTTTCCTAAAGTTAAGTCAGTCTTAAGTTGGTTACATTTGTGTACTAATTCAAATTGAGTTACATAGTATACCTTTGCAACTTCACTGAATGTCAACTCTCCTTATTACAATCTTAATTACAACCGACTAATAATTCTTACTACTTTACAGGTTTTGGACTGCCTGCAAGGTCATCCAGTCATCCTTGCTTCCATCTGCTGTGTGACCTTGGCTGCATTGTGCAACGGTTACTGTTAATTAGCCTTATTGGAAGGAGCAATGGCAGCTAGGAAGTGGACTTCATATTGCACCTGCTCTGTTGAAACAATTTACTTTGGCCTGCATGATCATCTCTTCATCCTTGCTGTCATCTTCTGTGTGACCTTGGCTGAGCAACTGAAACAACAGTTACTGTTAATGACTAGTCTTACTGGAAGGAAGGAGTGATGGCAGCTATGAAGTGGAGACTTGAACATATTGCACCTGCTTCATTGAAACAATTACTTTGTGGGATGCAGCCATGCTTATGCCTCTGGCTGCATGAATTGTTTTGTAGTTCCATTGTACTTTGCTAATTGGTTAATGAATTGAATTGTTGAACTTATTACTTGTTTATTTTTCAACTGCTACCTTGTACTCTGCTACTCCAATAAACTCGTATGCCATGCTCAATGCTTTGCTTTGTTTACACCCTGGACTTAGCCATTTTTCTTTGTTTACGTTTTGGACTTAGAATATTTTTGAGAGTCGG
>WURS02013809.1:0-12249 GCA_011762765.2 Rhinocypha anisoptera | reverse complement strand
TATTTATATATATATATAGTGGATATATTTTATAGTTTTATTGCATGAATCCTAATTGGCCTTGTTCCCTCATGTATGTATAATGTTTTTGTCTTTGAAATCTTTCCATTTAACTAGTTTCCTTCAATGTAAATGACCACCAATATATCTGTGTGAAGAGTCCAAATGGGAATGCATGCTTAGCAATGTCTCACCCACTGTCACACGCCCTTGAGGCGACTTGCAGGATATTACTTAGACGTAGACGTCAAGTAGTATTCGATGGATTCAGTCGTGGCTTGGTGGGACGAATGAAATAAATTCAGAAGTAATTCCGTATGATATGACTCCGTAAGTCGTCAATAAATTTCTTATGTGGAATTACTTGGTGCATTTAATTTCATACATTAGTGTAGTTTTGGCGATTCATCAAAAACGTAACTCTGATTGGCTCCGATAGTACTTGGAGAATATACCATGAAAGATGTTGCCACTAAGAATCATTTCCTGGGATATTTTTTCTGTACACACACCGTATTGTTAACGCAATCACTAAAGAAGTTTCGCTGAGATCCCCTTCTGATTACATTCGTGAAAATTTCCTCTCAAATGCCAAGATTACACTTCGTTCGTAAAGTACTTTTTATTCGTGTATTTTTATTGAGACTTTGTGGCACTAAAATAAATCCCTCTGCGATTGAATTTTCCATTTCGATTTCCATTGTAAATTATTACCTGTAAACGTAACTGTGAGTTGGGTTGTGATTTAATAATTTAGGATTAGATTAACTCTTCTTGTTCTCCAGTTCTCTCATTCAAGGAAAGCGGCGAAAAGCCCCTCGCATTTCCCACCCGTGGGAGGGAGACAGGTGTCCATTCATTCGATTCAAGAGGATGTGCGAGTACTTCGCCTCTCGAGGTGAACGTTCGCCTTTCGCCTCCCGTGAGAGACGAAAAACAAAGGAGGGGAAGTGAAAACAAGGGTTTCGGCGTGGAGTGACCTCCATGCGTTTCCTATGTTTACCTCCCGAGCAGACATTGCGACATCAGCGCTACCCACAGCGCGACACTTCTTTCCGGGAACTCCCCTCTCCGACACCGGCCCCCCAGTTGAACGATTTCAGAACGAATGCCATCAGGCCGCCAGACCTTGGAACGAATCCAATTGCAGACGAAAATAAAACCTAGGAAACCACCGAAGTGCATGCAGCGTTTACTGCAGCGTGTCGGAGGAAGGGGATGGAATTAGAACTGCGGAGGAGTTTGTGTGTGTGTGTTGACCCGCGTGAGTGGTGAGAGTTGTGGGGAATTCAGGCAGGAGGGAAAGACTGTGTAGTCCGGTTGGTTTATAGGGTACTTCGAAGGTCATTTCTCACCTCTTCATATCATGAAAAAATAACAACTTTGACAAACACTAACAATACAGAAAGATAGAGAGATACAAACTTATGCACTGATTTGAAGTCGCTCTGTTGACTATTTTTTTTCCTGGCGCGCCAGCGCGGCGAAGCAGTCGATCCAGGCGACTTCTTTCGTCCTCACGGCGCAATACATGAATTCTGTCTTCGATTTATAAATACGTATCGACACAAATGCTATGAACTAATGATTATTTAAAATTTTAACCTAATCATCAATTGGGAGACTCTAAGTTAAATAGTTTACGAGATACGAGTTTTTAACTATAAAAATATTTTGTGCTCTAACTTTAGTTCTAATTGATCATTTCCTATAATTTTACCCCATACTTCATGGAATATAACGCACCAAAAAATGCCATTTGTTTGCGGTTTCGATAGCGTCCATAGTTACCGAGATGCAACATTACCTGAATGACATGCTATTAAACAAATGATATAGTAACTTCGTCGCATACGAAAAGTAAGGAATTGACTGTAATGACTTTTAAATGTAAGCTCTTTATATTTATTTTTAGACCTCCATTGACAATCTGTCACTGAATTAACATTAGAATTGAATATTATTAACAATTGAAGAAATACTAAACCATTAGTTGGACATGTCTCGGGTTGCGTATATATTTAAAAAAAATAGAGCTACATTTTACTGTAATATGAAGTTCATTGAGGAAGCCATATTAAACGACATTTTAAAAATGACATTTTTCTGTTTATGAGCGATTTACGCCAAAACTAAACATTTGAAAATACATTTTTATATCTCTATTAGCTCTACAATATTTATTTGGAAAGTTTTTCTCTAAAGTTTAAATTTTGAAATGTAGAATGACCTTTTATATAGCTGCCACGACCATAATTAGAGCGCCGTTATTTTCGCACAACTTTATTTTTCTTGAGCTGTCTGCCAAATTTCGTAGGCGTTACATTTTTTTTCCTATCAGGCCCTTTTTTGAGCTAATCCGACTGGACTAGTGGGGGTCCCTTCTCCCTCCCTCTCCCAGCCTTGCCGTGTCCTTAATTCGATGCCGCGGGAGAAATAGAGAGAGAGCTAATCACCATTTCTAGAACCTAATCACCAAGAACCATTTCTAATCACTTCTCTTTTCTTCCTCTCTCGACTCTTCTCGTCTGAGATTGTGGGAGGGAGATATCCCTAACACCCCCACTCTGAGTCTCTGTTGCGCGGAAGAAGTACTCGGAAGTTTGTCCGCGATAAGCTTCGGGTACCGCTGGACGAAATGGAAAACAAATGAGTGACGAGGCGATAGTTTTAGTGCATCATGAGAACTCGTAAGCCGTGATTCAAAAAATATTAATTCCTAATGTTGTTACTAAACTTAAAAAAAAAAAATAATAAAAATATCAATCCAAATTTGGTTCTAAATCACTCAGAAGGAAAAACAACTTGGTAAAAATTACGGTAAGATTTTCAAACAATTTAATCAATTAATTTAACCTACACTTTAAGATATGCTCTTATTAAAATCTAAATTTAGGAATGGTAAGAAATTTAATCTATTTGTTTACTTAGTCCATGGTCGATAATTTGAACATAACAGAAGAAATAATGAGAAAAATTGAAAGATATCGGAAATTAAAAGACCAATAGATATGTAGAAATATCAAAATGACTATGTACTGTAGTGAGTAACCTTACAAGGCTATACATTGAGAGGAACAAATCCTATTAAGCTAAATGCAAAAAGGAATATTTCCTCTTTTTCCTCGAATTTATTTTTAAAAAGCCTTGTGGAGGAAAAGAAACCCTGAATTTGGAAAAAACAATTCTTCGAATCTTCATTCATTCTACCTGCCAAAATGATTCCGCAAGGATATATCGTCGTTTTTTCAAACAATATTTTTTCAGGCGTCAATCGGTGGAATTTATCCTTCATGAAGTAAAAGGAAAAACTTTGTATTCTACATAAAGTATTATATATGCGGAATACAAGGTCATTTTTAAAAAATGAGTAATTTGAGTTGCTTGAGTCAGATATATTGTACGAATTGTCATTTTTTCTGTTACTTGTTAGTTTATCAATTGTGAATTATATTTTTGAAAATTGTTTTGAAGTAGGTACTCCACAATCATTGAGGGAAACTTAATCCGCCGCAACACATTTTTGTTCACGCATCTTTTCAAAATGTTGGACACCTTTCTTTTATTCGAAAGTAATTCACGCCAGAGTAAGGAGGTACTTAGAGAGTCGCCCATGGCTGGCTGGCGGCCGTGTTAGCCGAGTGGATAGCGTGCTCGCCGACAAACCCAAAGGTCGAGGGTTACGGCATTGATGTTGTGATAGACTGAAAACGAATTTTCCCGAATGAATGAGTGAAAAATATATGCCGTAACCAATTATCACAGCGACCCCATTGGAATGGTACAGGCTTGGGACGGAAAAAAATTGCGTCGGGTTGAATCGAAGGAGAACGGTTGTTTATTAGGAAAGGGGAAAATTGAGTCATTTGAAACGGGAAGTCGGTCACTTGTAAGAACGACCGAATGGAAATGCCCACGTCCCCTTCCTTCGCTCGGCGCGGCACTGCGGGAGATCATACCTTTCGTAGCGACGACGCCGAGGTCATCGACAGAGTGGAAATCACGTGGGCACCTCCTCGGCGTCTTCCGCTATTTAGCTGTCGACAAAAGCGTGGCGGACTTAGCAGCTGTTTCTTCGCTGCGTGGAATGTTTTTTAGTATTCTCTTCGCGACGCAGTCCTCCTCTAGAACAACCCCCCACCCCCCTTATTCGTCCGCGGACCACCAAAGCGAAATACCCGAACACGCCACAGGTGGGTGTGCGTATGTGACGCGCGCACGTGGGTGCGTGTGTCTCTCGCTATCAAGCGACCCCACCTTCCTACCTTCCGGGAGAGGAGGAGAAATCTTCGGGATCCCGAATGGGAATAAAAAAGTGTGTTGACCGGAATGACCAGCGAGAGTTGTGGGGGATTCAGGCAGGAGGGAAAGGCGGTGTAGTCCTGTTTGTTTATGGGGTGCTTCGGAGGTCATTTCTCACCTCTTCATATCATGAAAAAAAACTTGGACAAACACTAACAATACATACAGAGAGATACAAACTTATGCACTGATTTGAAATCGCTCTGTTAACTATTTTTTTTTTCCTGGCGCGCCAGCGTGGCGAAGCAGTCGATCCAGGCGACTTCTTTCGTCCTCACGGCGCAATACGACATGAATTCTGTCTTCGATTTATAAATACGTATCGACACAAATGCTATGAACTAATGATTATTTAAAATTTTAACCTAATCATCAATTGGGAGACTCTAAGTTAAATAGTTTACGAGATACGAGTTTTTAACTATAAAAATATTTTGTGCTCTAACTTTAGTTCTAATTGATCATTTCCTATAATTTTACCCCATACTTCATGGAATATAACGCACCAAAAAATGCCATTTGTTTGCGGTTTCGATAGCGTCCATAGTTACCGAGATGCAACATTACCTGAATGACATGCTATTAAACAAATGATATAGTAACTTCGTCGCATACGAAAAGTAAGGAATTGACTGTAATGACTTTTAAATGTAAGCTCTTTATCTTTCTTTTAAGACCTCCATTGACAATCTCTCACTGCCATAAAAAGTTTTACAGTTGATTGATTGAAAAGTGTTTTCTATTAACAATTGAATAAATACTAAACCATTTGTTGGACATGTCTCTGGTTCCGTATATATTTTAAGAAAAATTTTAAGAGCTACATTTCAATGTAGTATGAAGTTCGTTGAGTAAGCCATATAATAAATAAATGACTTTTTTAAAAAAAAACGACAATGTAATTTTGTCGGTTTTTGAGCGATTTACGCCGACACTAATTATCCAAAGTAAACATTAGAAAGTTCATTTTTATCTCTCTTTTAGCTCTACAAAATTTATTCAGAACATTTTTCTCTAAAGTGAAAATTTTAAAAGATAGGATGAAAAACGCTATTTTGCACTTTGTTTATGACTGCCACGATCATAATTAGAGCGCCATTGTTTTCGCACAACTTTATTTTTCTTGAGCTGTCTGCCGAATTTCGTAGGCGTTACATTTTTTTCCAATCAGGCCCTTTTCTGAGCTAATCCGGCTGGACTAGTGGGCGTCCCTTCTCCCTCCCTCTCCCAGCCTTGTCGTGTCCTTATTCGATGCCGTTATTCGAGCCATTTCTAATCACTTCTCTCTCTTCCTCTCTCAACTCTTCCCAGGCCAACAACCCAATCCTCAATCTTTTTTACGAAAAACATTCCTTTTGCAAGAATACTTTTGTGATTTTTTGGCTGCTCTCAGCTTATCCCTGTTTGCCGCGATGTACTCAATGGTCTGAATTTAGGCTTTTCTTCAGTTTTCATACAATTCCAAAATTTTCCTTTCTATCCTCATTGGTTCCATTCTCTTTGTGTGCCCATGAAATTTCAGCCTGCGTTTTCTCATATCTGAATGTTTGTCTGAATACTTTTGTATTTCTTGATTTACCCTTAAACTGTTTGATTCGGCCTCAATTACTGTTGGGCCTAAAATTTTTCTGATAATTTTCCTTTCTTTTTTGAATATTTTCTATATCTTTATTCCTATTTAACGTTAACGTTTCTGCACCATAAATACATTCTTGTTTGATTACTGTTTTGAAATGGCTCACCTTCATGTATATGGAAATGTTTTAGATAATTTGTGTGAGTCTCAGGGCAGTTTTCCTTTTTTGGCAACGATTTTCATTGCAGTGTTTTAAAAACCAGATTCCTGAATGATATATATATATAATTATATTTATTATATATATTTATAATTATATGTTAATACGCTAGCGCCCTAACTATTATCTCCGATTATGTGATCACATTTATTTTGGTCTCTAATTGCACGAAGAAAAAATGACTCGAATTTGTTCGACAGCCATCTCCCTGATTTTATTTAAACTGATCTACAGTTGTATGACGGGGCTTGTAATATATTTGTAAATTTCTTCGATAAGGTAATTCAAAATTCCCCAAAATACTGCTAACGTCTGCTGCTGCTCTAAGCTGCGCTCGATCTAAATCCAACGATCCTGCCTCATACGAGGGTCCCACACACTCGAAGCATACTCGAGATGAGGGGTAACTATGAAAATATAATTGCGCTCTTTTACCGTCCAATTACACTTTCCTAGAATCCTTCTTATGAATTCCAACTTTTTATTTGCTACTCCACAAATCTGATTCCCGTTTATCTTTTCATCTGTGTCCAGGTAGTACCTTCTAAAGTGGGCACTTTCCTGCCCTTTCGACTTCGCGTCATCCTCGATGAGACCCGGCCACTAATATCGGAAGCGCGGCGAAGCGTTTTCTACGACTTGAATGCTGTTAAGTGAGACTTTCCACATATGGTAGAGACGCGGCGAAGAGCCTCTCCGCTACGGAAGCGGAGTGGAGAATACTTTTCCCTCTTCGTCTATAGATAGACGTGGAGCACAGCTGCGGGAAGAAACTCAAGGCATATAGGTATAGGGAAGAGTTGTCGGTCCTTTATATTATTCCTTTCGTATATAAATCACATCAGTGCTGTGGTCACCAGTAAAACTAAGCCTCTTTGCTGACGATTAAGTAGTGTACAGGGATAATTTCAGCCAGGAAGATGGGGAATCATCGTGAAACTACCTAAATGCGTTTCACAGGTTTTGTGCGACATGGTGATTGGAACTAAATTTGACCAAAATGTGTGGCGATGAACTTTTGGAGGAAGAGTAGTGCACCCGAAATAAATTACAATATAAAAGAATTCGGTAACAAACTTCGAGTCGTTGTTAAAATATTTAGGCGTTATGTTGACTAAAGGTCTTTCGAGGGGAACTCATATTCGGAAAATTTGCGAAAGTGACAATAAAAAGTATTTACAGAAAGAATACTTGGGATATATAATGAGAAGGTAAAAGAGCGCTGTTATCTTACGATTGTTAAGTCTCATATTGAGTACGCTTCGAGTGTGTGTGTGAGATCCCCACGAGGAGGGATTACGGTTTGAATTAGATCGAGTGCATCGTGGAGCAGCTGTTTACATCGGCGAAATGATGTTTTAATCAGCGTAACCGTGTAATGATGATAAGGGAGGAGTTAGGTTGGGACCCACTCGTTAATAGCGGTACTTTTTATTTATAGGGGGCTTCGACGGATATGGTCATTTCGCACCTCTTCAAATCGTAGAAAAAACCCAATTGAACAAACAAAACACCCATGCCCTGGGTGGGACTCGAACCCGCGACCTTGGGTTAGCCGCGCTAGACCCAGGCTACCCACCGGGCTAACCCGGTCGGCGGGAGGCACTCCTTGGTCGTAGGTTAAATTTTTTTCGTAAATTAGAAGCAGATTACTTCAATACAGAGATTAAAGATTTATTGCAGACCCCGTCATACTATGATAATATCAGACACACACGTAAAATCAGGGAGATAGATTGTAGAACGGATAGATTTAAAATGCCATTTTTCCCTCAAAAGATTAGGGTGCTAAGGATCGATAGGAAATGCATTGTGTGTACTTTGTAGTTATTTTTCATGTATTTCAGGCAGTTTTCATTGTTCCCACATGATGTGGATAATGTTTTACAAGCAAGTGATTTGTGTTCTGCCTTCTGTGTGAATGATTTCTAACTTTTGCATTCTGGAGTGCATGTGTGGTGGTGGCTCGCCCCATGCCGCACGCCCTTGCGGCAGCTTGCAGGGCAACACGCAGATGTAGAAGAAGTGTAACTCGTTAAGGCTTCTGCGACATCTCTGTAATGAAAGTTGCATCCCGTTCTCGACCCGAAGACGCCTCCAGGATAGGAGGAGAAACTCGTTGTCTTTTCTTTTAAAACAACATCTAACGCAACAAAATAACCCGAAAACATGATGCAGCTTTCATTAGAATGAGTATTGTTGCGTGAATCGTCGAGCATTGTTGTGTGCGAGCGTATTCTATGGAAGGAGGCGTCCAATTCGGACGCTGTCCTGACGCCGACCGAGGCTTTTAATGAAGGATACCGCGCTTCCGGTTGTTTGGATGTGAACATTTAACTAAACTCTTCCTAGCCGCGCTTCGGATAAGTGTGGCCGGACCTTTAATTCCCCGTCCGCGTTTCTTCTCCTCCACCAATTTGTCTCCTTCCTCCCCACCTGCACCTTCGCCCTCGTCCGTCGCCCCCGTCCTTATCCGTCCTCCAATCTTTTCCACACACACACACACACCCACGAACCTCATTAATGCCCTCCTCAGCTCACCATTCTTCCTCTAACGACATCGAGACACAAATGAGCGATACAAAACTGCCTTCCATTGTTTAAAACTATCGTATTGCTTATATTTTCTCTCCGCGTCCTTATCCGAGGTACGACTCATTTATTTTCTCGGTGCGAAGGCTCACTTTTTTATTGACACAAAATGAAGGTGTCAACTTTGATTTATTCCCACAGAATATTAATAACACGACCGGTTTCGAACAATTATCGCCATCATCTCTAAATCGGCCGTTAATTAAATTATATTATGTGGAAATAAATCAAAGTTAACACCTACATTTTGTGTCATTATGTATTTCCACCTCAGTGGATTTTACTCTCTTCTATTCTCTCCTTGACGCGAACGCTTCCTTCGCCCATTAAGTTGATGGAATTCGTCTCCCTATGCCCTATTCTGTAGTGTTTTTTTCATTAAAGACAAGCACCATGTCCACATTAATATTTTTATTCCCACAAATGAAATATCAATCTGTCAATATCGCAAAGTACAGACAAAATATGTACGTTCAGATGTATTATCAAAAATATTTTTTCATTCCATTTTTCGCGACTACATATGTAAATTCAAAAACATATTTTTCTTTCTTTAATCTATTTTCTATTATTTAAGCCTACTGTTGAATATATATTTAAAAACTGTAACAAGAGGTTAGGAGGAAGAGGAGGCTTGCAAAGTGTCAATCTTGACACGAAGACAACTATCTATCCTACTTCTTTTTCCAATTCCTTAGAATGCACTGCTTAAATAAAAGATTTGAACCTTGTACCTCCTCTTATTTATTCTCTCCCATAATCTAGACCACACATACCCCTGCCACACTCTATTTCCAGCCGCTTCCGGGACCTTTCGAGTGTGTAAATGATGATTTATTATTAAAAAATAATTGAGGAAGCGAATCGAAAAGTCCGTATTACATTTTTCCAATAAATTAAAGCAGACACTTCAAGGGAAATGAATACTGGGACAAGTGTTTGTTTTCCCTGGACACCCGAGACATCGACGCACTCAATGTCTCTCTAAGGGAAGATTTTAAATGAATAAAATAACATATACATTTGCAAATAGAAAAGGTTAACTGCGACCTTGGTTTCAATGTTACAACATCATCATCAGATTGAAACGTCGAAACCCGAGTCCCAATAAACCAAGTCCAAAGTCCAAATAAATATAGTTTGTGGAAAATTGCAGTGCATCTTATGTTCAAATTCCACCAAATCACGCCTGAAATTTGGCTGTTTGAAGAGGTGGTTTTTCTATCTAGGGTAATTCAAGAAATCGAGGGTTGTGAAAGATGAGGAGGTGAAAAAACTTATTTCTTTCAGTTGAAATTACAAATGACAAGAGTGGCTTTTATAGTAGGGCTCTCGTGCCGACAGGAAGTCACTGAGTGGAATAATTGAATACATTTTCGGACGGTTTGAGAAATCAAACGGGAATGCCCTTGTCGAAATTTGGGTATCTCTGAGGAATTCGAGTGCAATGGATAGCGAAAGAAGCGAAGAGAGAGAGACATCGTAGAAGGTTGTGACATTAAAGGATGAGAGGGGAGGGGCAGAGGGGGAGTTTATGGAGGAGACAATTTTTCGGAGAAAAGCCACTTTATAACATATTATGCACGCCCAGAAAGAGGTCCCGTTATGCCACTCTGTAAACGATGCAAATATTCTTCTTCACTCTATGGAATAGGCTGAATAGCCTGTACTGGAAACCAGCTAAGCTTTGGTCTACCGACATTACGACAACCCCCAGGTTTATACACTAAGGCCATTCTGGGGAGACGGTCCTGCTTCACTCTTCCCATGTGGTTGCACCATTTGACTTTATATTCTGTCACTTTCTCTTCCAAGATTGAAAACATTTAAATTCTCTCTAATGACTTCGTTCCTTATTCTATATTTTAAGGTGCAACCCTCTACTGCTCTTAAGGAACTTCAGTTCAGCCGATGTGATGTTGTTATTATGCAACAGACTGAAATTGATTTTGCAAAGGGGAATATTTTGCCTAAAAATATATAGAAGAAGATATAATAAAAATATTGGTGTTATATATAGATATTATATATATCTATAATCTCTATATAGCTTATGAGGTCTGTATATATTTCCTATAACAAAACATGCCGTTTTTCCCCCACCACCCATATATTTTTATTATATTAGATATAATAAAAAATATATGGGTGGTGAGGGAAAATTTTTGCTAATTGGATTGTATTACTTTTATTTATGTTAGTTTACAATAAAATTTTGTTACTTGTTGATTTGGTAATAAGTTTTTATTTAGTTAAATGTAAATTTAATTTATTTGCTCAAGAATATGGACTAATAATATCACCTCATAAAACAAAAGTCATGGCCTTCACGGGAAAATACACAATAAGATCAAAAAATTGTCACTAATGACAAAATCTGTAAACAAGTGTCCATCTTCAATTGTCCAGGGTTTGAAGTCCCCTATATCAGACCAAGATGTTGAAAATAAGCTCAACAAGTTCAAATACACATGCGGGACAATTCACAGAAAACTAAAAAATAAAAAAGAAACTAGATTGAAGTTTTACAAAACAATGGCAGTTCCGGTATTAGTCTACGATAGTGAGACTCTCTCAAAGAAAGACAGGAAAAACATCAAACGAAGCAAATGTAAAAAAAAAATATTGCATTACAGGTTAGAAATCTCACGGTAATACGGCCATCATCAAACGTCGTGTTTTTCCGGCGTATTTTATTGATAAAATCGTCTCGTGTTTCGAAAGCATTCTGGTGGGCCAACGCTGAGATGAAAGTCACCATCATTCCATGAAAGAATTCATCATTTGCCTTGGGGACGGCGGGGAACAGTGGCATATGATTGATGGGATCCCGAGAGGATCTTATCAATCAAACATCGCCATTGTTTATACATTGGTCACAGCGGGGAAACGCATATTACGTGAGTAGATAGAAAGATGCCGCCCGCGCGAGGTCGGTGGTCACTCATTTTCCCATCCAAAGTCCCGCGAGGGTCGCGCTGTTGTGTCACGTTCGCGGACCGTCCGTGGAGAACACCGTTCAATCTAAGGAGACAACACCCAAGACAACGGGATCTCGTCGCTCGCTCCGTGTTGCGCAACGCAGTCATCTTCTGAGCGCAGTAGTCCCTCGCGGAGAGCATTCGAGTCGTGAAGTCCACTGGTGAATCTTCCGAAACACTGTGCACGTGGTTGATGGAGCGGTCGGTTGTGGGGGGGTTGGCTGCTTGCTCCCTTTGGCTTCCTTCGGCGATTAAGCGTTACAGCCTCTTGAGTCGCGGGGGACGAGAGAGATAAGAGATATCCAGCCCCGGGGGGGAGAGGATCCTTGTGGCCCTCCATGAACGGCGGCGTCCGGTTCACGGAAGATGAGACTTGACCTTCATCCAAAAGGAGGGACTCCCCCACCCTAACTTCATATCGGCAGAGGTATTGCTTTGCGAGTGCCAGCTTGTTGGCACAGACATACAGTGAATTGGTGCCCTCCGCCACAAGGGGGGGGGGGGAGGAGGGGAGGGCATGACCTTCCTTCTCGGAATGGATTCGGAAACGTCACGGACACTTGGTGTCACGATGAAGA